>VXAC01002366.1:676847-697119 GCA_013399225.1 Rhipidura dahli | reverse complement strand
AAAAAAAAAGAAAAAAACCAGATGGCTTTAGAGCTGTTTACCCCAGGAAACATTCTGAACATTCAATAATAAAACTGGGAGGAAATCCTTCACTTCCTTTATGCCTCCTAGCAAGTAACCACATCAATATGAAGTGAGGATGTTTTTGGGTACTAACCCAATGTCACCGATCAAAACACAGCCGTAAATACTTTCAAGATGCAGTCTTGAATCAGGATGGTGGATGAGGAAAAGCCACTTCTGTTTTGGAAAGGAATTCTTTCCTTCTGCAACCACTTTCTAAATTGCACTGACATTTAGCAATTAAAATACAAAAGCTTTTGTATCCGCAGGATCGTTTTTCATGTCAATAAACACATTCCTTCGCTTTTTGGTGCAATGTTTAATAATTCTCATTTCCTATAGGGGAAGAGAGCCCTTGTATTTTATTTGTATTACACAAATTACATGAAAGAAACAAAGCCATATCTGATCATAATTATTAAATTAAGAACATTTGCATAAATCCCTTTTTTCCCCCCTCTAATCTAGTTTGCTGTTGGTAAACAGTGTGTTATCTAGGTTTAGCAAAGCATTTGGTTTCTAGCCAGATTTTTGCTTTCCCCTTGTCCTTTTTGAAGTTCTCTTGGCAGGCAGGATCTGCTTCTCCTAAGCTATCTGTCATCACACAAAGTGGATTCCAGCTTCAGACAACAAACGAGTTGCTATTCTGGATTCATGGGCTGAGCTGTCATTAAGTCACTGCCTCTCTGCTCTGGGGTTTCGGGATTTGTCTCTGTTCCAGCCCGAAGCTCTGCTCTGGGAGCTTCTCTGGGGGCTCCGTGGCACTCCCTGTCTGGTGGCTCCCTGGGCTGGGTGCTGAGGGGACAGCTTGGTGTGTGGGACTGATGAAATGGGAAAAGGACGCTCTGGTCTCCATGGGAGCCCCTCAGATTTCCAAGCTGGAGTGGCACAATGGCAGTTAGGATTGATGAGAGAAGAATAAATGAAGAATAAATTTATTTACCCCCCTGCCCCTGCCTGGAAGTGGGGGTGTGTGTTGACAGAAATGATTTAACACCTCCTACAGAACAGGAGATATTAGAAACACCTGAAATACCCACAAAATGTTTGTGCCTGGCAAAACAGAGTCTCTGGCTTGCTCTTGAGGTGGTGTGGGACTTGTGCTCTATCCCTATAACCACGAGCAGCCAGTGGTGGCACAGTGCAAGCCAAGCAGTGAATGTTGATGTGTGCTGAACTGCTTGGTGGGAACCTGCAGAGGTACAGAGAGCAGGGATGGGAGCCTTCAGTTACCTTTATTTCCTGCCAGGTGGCTTTCTTGGGATGGGGTTGTGGGTTTGGGTGGATGAAGGCTGGGACCATGTCAGGCTGCTGTTAGTTAGAGTTTCTGGGTGGTTGCTTGTACAAGCTTTGGTGGGTGTGTGGGAGAGGCTTTGGACTCCTTTCCCATTACCAGTGCCACTTACTTTGGGACAACCTGATTTCACTCCCCTGCAACCACCATCTGCTGATCCTCTAATCTCTTGGGGAAGCCCTTTTCTCCCTCCCACCTCTGCTGTTGGTTATTCATTTTCAGTATTATTTCTTCCTTTACAAGGGAGAGAATTCAACAGCAATTCCAACCCTGAGCAACTGAGGTTTTTGTAAGGAATGAAAAGGACACTTGGTGCTTTTGAGAGTAGCATTGATGACCATCTCATAAATAGCAGCACTTTTCCCTTCTGCTTCCAGGAAACCCTGTCAGACCTCAGCCTGGAAATCTTTTCCTTTAAAAGCTTGTTATTTAGTTGCTGGCATACTTTTCCTAACTGGAGGTGCAGCAGGCTCCAAAAAAGATGCTGCAGCCATGGAGAAGTTACCCTGCTGAGATGTGCACATCCCAGTGAGATGTGCCCTGGGGCTGGCTCCCAGGTGTGTGTGTCCCCAGTGCTGTGGCAGCTGCAGCTCCTGGCTCTGCTGGGGTGATGGGCTGGGCTGCCTTGTGGCCCCTGGCTCAGCCAGGGCTGGGGGCTGTCACTTGTCCCTTCCCTGCCCCGTGGCATGGAGCTCTGCCTTGGTGCATGGGGGAGAAGAAGGAGCTCAGACGTGCGTGGAACCGGACACATCACGGAGCTGAGTCTCTCTGGAGCACAGCACCTCCAGCCTTGCAGGTGTCACTGTAGGTGTCAGGTTGTGTCTCCAGGTGCCTGGATTCGGGGCTGGCCCAGCACAGGCAGCCCATTTCCCTGGGGTTCAGTCTGCTCAGGGACCAGCCCTGCAGGCTGCCACAGCACGTCCTGGCTGCCTGGTGACCCTGTGACACACGGAGGCCTTGACACCATCAGGTACCTGACAAATCCTGCAAAGGAAGGATTTAAGAAGTGTGAGTGGAAGGAGAGGTCCTACATTTGTGGTGTCTGGTCCAGCTACCTTTAGAGACAGGAGGCTCACATTGATTTAAATGGAGTCTGGATTGACCCCTGGTAAACAAGATCATTTGCAAAATTGAAGCCTTTGTTTACTTGCTGGATTGGAGCCTGACTGTTGGTGGGGTCCCAGAGACAGAGAGCCAGGCACTTTACTTGAAAATGACTTTACTGCAA
This sequence comes from Rhipidura dahli, assembly GCA_013399225.1. NCBI lineage: Eukaryota > Metazoa > Chordata > Aves > Passeriformes > Rhipiduridae > Rhipidura > Rhipidura dahli. The sequence goes on along the minus strand of VXAC01002366.1, from coordinate 694,534 downwards.
TAATGTCATTACGTTTTATTGACCAAGCATTTCCACGAGTGGTGAAAGGGGATTATTGGGAGATTGGGATGCATGTGCATTATGTCACTTTTGAATCATATCCTGCTTGCAGGGAAGATGTAAGCCCTGATTGAGTGACCCACCAGCCAGAGGGGGTTTGTGTGTAGGAGCTGTGCTACTGTGTGCATGGGAGCTGGGGGCTGCCTGCATGAAAGCTTCTGGTGGAAAACTACAAAGCCATATCAGAGGAAATGCCTTCAACGTACCTAAATCAAGATGTATGAGCTTTTATTTTTGCATGTGTTACGTATCCCTGAGCTCTTTTTGGTCAACTGATAGTCATTAGGCAGAGCTGCATTGCTTCACAATTTACTCATTGCGGGCCTGTGACTTAACTGCTAACAGTAATATTTTTCCTCATATGTAACTCATAATTTTTTGGATGTGCACCCAGCCCCTGCCATGGATTAAAGTTCCAGAGAGGTGTGCCACTGGTCTCCAGGCACTGACAGCCTTCAAATGGCTGTTGAGCACAGCCAGATGCAAAGTGTTAGCACAGTTGCTTGCAAAGGCCTTTTCTCTTGCACCCACACTCAGCTAGGAAATGAAATACAAGATCACCGTGACATCAATAAAACATTCTGTCAGTGAGACGTTTGAGTTACCTGGAAGCTGAATTCCATTTACAGGAATGGCAGCAGAGTACACTGCCTGCATTTTTTCCCCCAAGAATCAGTTTCTCTGATTGATTGCATTTGTGTTTCATCGTGTGTTTCCATCACAATTCTGTGATTCTGTGTTAGTGAATCTTGTTTCCATCTGTGGTGTTTTTAGAAGGCTTATGAAAGTGAATGGTACTAAACTGGGAGCTTTAGGAGAATGGTTTTTAAGCAGAAACAATAAGACTGGAAAAGATTTCCTGTGTTTGTTAATACTCATCTGGGCTTGGGTCTTTTGGTCCTAATACTCTGCATTGGAGGCTATTCTAAAATTTATTGCTCATAAGGGAAACTTTTGGCACATGTGTCTAAATATACCAAAGTATTTATCATCAAAACCACCTCAGTGACTTTTCCCACATTTTTGTGACTTTGACTGTGCTGAATATGCCCAGCCTCAGTGATTGTTATACACAGGAATTCTCAGTAGGATCATCATGAGATATATGCCCTGATCCTCCAGAGACATGACTGGTGTGAGGATCTAGGGCTGAGCTCAGGGCCAGTCCACACAGCTGTGGAGGAATAGCCTTGCAGTAAGTAATGCTGGGCTTTCCATTTCATCACAACTTCACATTCAGCACCAGAAGTGATTCTCTTGGATGTTGCATTCTCATCTAAATTTATAGTTGGTAAAGCAGAGGAACAGACCTCACACTAATTCTCTTGGGGAGAAGAATACGACAGAAAATCAAGTTTCTTTTGTGCAGATATTTAGAATATAGATTAAATGCCATGCTTTAAATAATGCAAATAGAGCTAAGGGTTAGTAAGATGACTGTTTTTCTCCTCTCAGGTCGTGATTAATAAATAGCATTGTGTTCCTGTTTCTTCTGCACTAAATCTCCTCTCCCTGTGGTCACAGGAGCTGTCCCCAGGCAGAGAGGCAGTGGAGGTCCCTGTACCTGCTCAGCCCGTCTTCCCTGCCTGCGTCTTGCCCATCTTTTTGGTCCACAGGGCTTGGGAAAAGGCACAGTTTGTGTTTGGGTCACAAGGGTGCCCGTGGCTAAACAGTTTGTGCAGCCTAATCCATGTTTGTGGCAGGAAGTCACACATCTCCCCAAGTGATATTCTATCTAATCCATTTCTGGCTTTAAGCAGATTATCAATTTCTTTCACTGAGCTTCTGTTTTCACAGAAATAAAGGAAGAGTTGTAGATGAGTTTGCTGCTAAGATTTGTGTGTGTGTGTGTATGTACTGAGGATTTATTTATTAGATTTCCAGCCATAAACAGTTTAATGTTTTTGAATTACTGCTCAGTCTCATTTAGTTTGGTTGTGACCTTGAGCCATACATTTCCAGGGCTCTTGCTAATGTACCTTTTAAATGATGACAATGACATACACCAGGCTCTTTGATAGGGGAACCACTGCTACACTGCGTATTATTTTAATGTTATTCTACAAAATCACCATTATAATATCGTTATTATTTTTTAACTCCAGTTTTATTTTGTCACACCAGCATTACAACAATCTACATCTGAAATATTTCCTCATTTGTGCAAAGCACATTTCTCTGCCAGGGGTAATGAAATGACCAAGCAGTGACCCTCATTTTTATGTTTCTCCTACTGTGAAGAGGAATTGAAGATGAAATGTAGAAGCTAATAGCTGTGCAGCCCCAGTGAATCTAGCAAATCTAAAGAGCCCAGCCACGGGATACATTTAAATATTAAAGCAGTTTTTATGTGCTCTAAACAATATTTGATGCTGCTCTCAGTATGCTTTAATCTGGCTAAATGGTTATTGTGTTATGTGTCCTAGCTGTAAAACTGTCGAGCTCTTTTGTGGTCAGGATACTTCTCCCCACTGCATTTTAGATTTGGCATCGACAAACATAAAGGAGCATTCTCCAAATGCATCCTGAACAAGTTAATCCTGCGTGGAGCAGGGTGCTTAGAAGCCATTCACATTTATTTAATGCTTCCTTCCTGATGTGCTCTGCAGCATTGCTTGTAGGGAAGGGAAGGTGCTGGCTTTACAGGGTGGGGAAAAAAGGAACCTGACACAGTTCAGTCCTACAGGGAGAGTGACACCTGGCAAGGTTCAGGTGGGAGGCAGGAAAACCTTGGCTTAGTGACTTTTTCTTGACTGCTGACTTGTACAGAAACCATGACAAACGTCTTAATTTTCTCTGCCTTAATTGCCTCCATTCACTCCGGCTGGCCTATTTCTTTGGAAAGGAAAATGCTCCCTGGAAGCTGGCTGCTCCAGCTGATGGAGCATCTCCAGGTAGAGGTGTTGGACTAGAAGAAGTTTTTTTGCATGTGTCAAGGCTGTGACTGAATTTTCTGCTGTTCTGTGTCTCTTGTGGGGGTTAGTCAAGGCTTACAAAGGCAATGATGGATTTTTTCTAGGTTTTGCAGTCTTCCTAACCAATCTCAGGTTGTATTATTATCCCAAGGGGCAGTAAAAATTTCTTGCCTGCTTTTTACCTGATTCATGTCCATGAGATGTGTACGAATCCTTTTTGCCATTGTTTTGTCTCCCAAATATGATTGAAATAAGATAGTGACCTCAAAAGGGAAAAGGATCCATATAAAACCTTATTATTCCACATTTCCTTAGAAAATGAGGCTAAACATGGAGAATTCTGGTATTTTTTTCCTTCTAATTGTTCTAAAGAAAAACCACCACCATTTCACCTCCTGTTCCTTCTACCACTGAAGAAAAGAAATCCAACCCCCAGTGCAGTGTGGCTGAAGTAGTATCAAGAAGAGCATTTAGTTACCTCTGGGAACAGAGTTTCTGAATTATCCTGGAATCTCGAAATTACTTTAGCAATCTCCTTTAAATCCCAAGTGGGCAGTGATCCATATTGTAAACTCTTCACATGTAATTTGACACAATTAGCAAATTCTGCTTCTGAGACCATCTTGTGACTTGTGCTGGAATTGTTTCCTACAGAGGAGCTGTGGGCTGTTTGGGTCTGGGTGGAGGTGAATGAATCAGTCCTGGGGGAAAGCTGATACTGTCCAGCTTACCCTGGGCCAGCATGCTGTTGATTAAAGAAAGTCTGGTTTATCCACTGTCAAAGGAAATGTTTCCCTGTTTATGTTCCAGAAATAAAGCAGACCATTGCACAGAATCCCAGTGCAGGTCTTTTCTGGACTCTCAGTTGCTTCTGGTTAAACCTATTTTCCTTAAACAAAGTGATTTTCCGATGCCTGTAACTGACCTTCCTATCGCCAAGGCGAGTGATCTTTGTCAGTCTGACTCTTTTATGATCTTGCTAATGAACTTTCCATTTTATGCTTCTTGTCTGATTAGCAATGCCAGAGGTTTAACCAAGCACAGATAATTCATTAGTCTGAGCCACAGCTCTGAGGGCAGGGTGTCAGACCCTCCCTTCCTGCTCCCTGCACTCCAGTGGTTCCTCTCTGCTCTGAGGTCCCCTCCATTTGTTTCCGAGGGAAAAGGCAGAAGCCTTCTCCTGCTACTCATTCCTTAAGTATTGGTCATTCTTGACTCACTGACAGTGAAATTCACAGGATTGTTTTGGAAACTCTTAGCTGCCTTTTATTTTTGAAATACATACTAAGATTCATGCAGATCAGTGAAAAGAGAAAAAACCATGCATAAATTCCGACTTGTAGCCTATAAAAGGAAGTGATTATTTGCAGGTTTTGGGTGCAGCTATGTTTATTTATGCTCCAATCCCTTCTCCTTCAACATTGTTTTAAATTGCTGCCCTTAAAATTCAGAAATGAAATTTTTAATCTGTTTCTGAGTAAGTGTTGAAGTCAGTGTACTGTAAAGAAGAATAGAGATTTCTATGAGAATGACTAAGTATGACTCAAGCATGTTGGTTTGTTCTAGAGCTTCTTGTCTGCTGACTGCAGGGAGTTGTTTCCTTTCTAGAGCTGCTTTCTGGGACTGGGAAGTAGACACTCAGTGGATCAATCCCTGTGCATGGTGCTGCCACACCTGCACTGGGTTAGTGGGCTGTCCAGGCTGACCATCTCTTGGCCACATTCTTTATCAGGTTGTATCAATTTCATGTCAGAAACCTGGTTCTGCCAAACAGGGAGGAGACTGGTGAGCAGGGAGCAGCTGGAATGGTGGGGATTCACCTGACAGGAGGATAAGGCTCCCTCCTGTCAGTGGCAGAGTGGGCTCTTAGGGGAACCTAAGAAAATCTTGTTTTTTCCTGGAACCAGAAGCAGACTTGTACCAACTCTACCAGAAGGGCTGGAATCAGAGCCAGTGAAACCTTGCAGGGAGTAAGGATAGATATGGGCATGGGAGTCCTCCAGGTCAGAACCTGCCACAACAGCCAGGTGAGATTCTTTGGCTGAAAAGTCTCTAAGATAGTTTGGCTGCTCTGGCACCTTTCTTTGGACCTTTTTATTAGCTTTTGCCCAATTTCATAATCACTGCAAATTGGGTGGATTCACCAGATTCACCCAAGCTGTAGCAGATTGTGCCAGTGATGTTTTTGAGGTTATTTCCTCATAAGCAGTGGGTGCAAACCTGCATTCCTTGTGTACCCACAACTACCAGAAAGAACAGTAATCATTAATCTGTCAGTGACATGATTACTGCAGTGAAAGAAGAGACTTGGGAGGTGCTGCACAGGATGCCCTTTATTTATTAGCCCCATGAAAATCACATATTTTGCAGTGTGGACGCCACAACCATTGTCTCTTGGTGCTGGGTTTAGTTCCTGTGTAAAACATGCAGGTGCCAGCAGGACATGCCAGACAGAGCACGATGGGATCTCTTTGTGATTATCTCCCCACTGCCCAACATGTGCCCTTCTCACTTGTACTGCTGTTGCTACAGAGGGTAGGCAGGGTCTAATTAAAGACAAGCAGGGATGGATCTGCATATGTTGTTTGTGTTTGGGGACTGTCTGGCTCCGAGGAGTAATAATTGGCTACAGGGCCTTTCACCTCTATGGCATGGCTTTGAAGGTAGATCAGCTCAGTGACTTTTAATGCCATTGCCATGTGACAGCTGTTTCACGTGTGCAATTAGCTGGTCGTTTGAGTGCTCTTCCTACAGGGAGCCAATATCAATAATTACCATATCAAATGGTGCTATCAGCACTCCTTAAAAATATAGATGATTTTAAGTTTTATGAACTTGCTTCAAGTGTACATGCTGGTGTGTGTTGTAACAACACTGAAATAATTATAAATCCACTTAACTCCATGGTTAAATCTATGTATAAGAGAAATACATGCTGTAAGTAAGATGTAGCAGTAGCATCTAACTGGGCTCCAAGATCTCTCTGCATTTGAGATGCCTTTATAATATAGGGCATGTAAGTTCATTTTGCATTTGAAATTAGACTGTGTGACTCTCCCCTAAATGGGGAATCACAGTGAAAAAGCAGCATCAAACAGAAAAGGTCAAGGTAGCTCAGAGAAAAGTCCTCCTTGATAAATGACTCCCATTTCCATGGTGGGGGCTGCAAGCAGAGATATGTCTTTTCAGGCTAGTTGATACAGCTGAATGAAACAGATAAGCTTTTGGACACATGGCCTCCTGTGTTTAATGTGCCAGCCCTAGACTGAGGCAGCAGCTCAGCTCTTGTTAAAAACTTCTGCACTTTGCCAGCTGCAACTGGTTTGCCTGAAGAGGAATGGTCCATGTCCTCCTGATTCCATCCCTGCTGGCGGCTGTGGGCTGAGCTGTAGATGTTTACAGGAGGAAGTTTAGCCACTTGAAGAAAAAGTGACCTCATGAGAACCTTTCCACACCAGGGAAATGTGCTGAGGTTGAAGGCTGACCTCAAGTTCTTTGTCCTCTGCCGCCTTTTGGAGTTCTGTTTTCCATGGCAACCCTACCAGCAGCAATAATGCAGCTGTGAACCCTTTCCTCATTCCCCCTCCTTCCCACCTGAGTGGGAAGCTAATGATGCAGCTGGGAATGTTGACTAAATGCATTTGTGCTGGAGAGCAATGGCTCATGAAAATTAAAACATTCTGTGGAAAGAGGTTTTTTTTTTTTTTTTAATTTTAAAAAGAGCTTTTTATTGCATATTCCTCCTGGACCACAAAGAAAAACACTTCCAACAGAAGAACCCAAGGTTTTGCAGGTCTCTGGTGGGGTGGAAAACCTGAGCCTGTGTTGCTGCTGTTCTTTGCTTGATATGATACCACATTTGTGCAAAGAACAACAGATCCAACAGAAGAGGTTTGCTGAGAAAGACACCATCTCACCCTGCTCTGAGGGGTGAAAAGGAATATCTGACACCTTGACGTTTTTCCTAACATGGAATTCTATTCTCCCAGCAGGTTCTTTTTGAGGTGATGAAGAGAAATTTCTCAGCATGACTGTTCCTTTCTTATGATCTCTAGATTTTCTATTTGGTTGATTCTGTAGGTTTACATGCACTCCCTTCCCCTTCAGAATCATGCATTACCTATATGCTCACACATTATTATGGCAACTTGTTCTCTTTGGGGTGAAAATTATTAAACTCTCCATAGTTCTGCAGTCCCCCATAATACATGCAGCCCCTCCTATTAGGTAATGAAGCCATTATTCATAAACAAATTAAACATGCAAGTCTGTGAAGGTCTTTCGTAAACAGATAAGGTGTTATCTGTTAGGGAAGAGAGCCTCCAGGCTATCACAGAACAGGATAATTTACATGAGGTGAGGGATGTTCCTGAGACTCTGCAGAGATGCAGCAATAGAGGATACCTTGCTTTACAGGGACATGAAGGGTGGCTTCTCAGGCCCAGCTTCTTGGGGCTCTTCAGAGAGTGTTTTTGGAATAGGTTAGAGACACATCTGTCACAAGCACCAGAGTTCATGTCCCTTTCTGGATTCATACCCAGGCAAGCACAGGAATGGATTTTTACCAAAGCAAGTGGAAATGTTGCCTAACACAGGATTACACAGTGATACAACAGGTTGGGACTACTTGGTGAGCCCTTTGTACTCCCTGCTGCTGCCATCCCTGTCCTGGGGTGCACCTGAACCTTTTATCCTTTGAAAAAACTGTTGGCAGGGCCCCAGAGGAAAGACATGCAGGATGTGTAGTGGGCTGAGAAATGCTGAGCTGTATTAGCTTCAAAAAGTCCGGTTTTACAGGTGAAGCACTCGATGGGAGGGGTCAGAAATACAGGGGTGTCGGTCATTTAGCACCAAGGAGCGGGAGCAGTGTTTTGTGCATGGGGAAATTAAGTGACAGGAACGGGAAGGGACACGTGTCACTGGCACAGACACGTCGTGTCTCGGTGGGGTGGAGATCTCTTTCATTACTGCATCACACAAGCAGCAGCCTGTGCTGCTCCAGATGTGCTTTACACCTTCATCACAGACCTCTTTCTGCGTGAAAAGCAATTCCCCCCCAGATAGCCCTTCATTAGCTGTGGGGTCATGTCAGAAACAATCATCAGTGTATTGCTGATATGGTCAACGCATCTTGTGAACTCCCTGACCCCAGCAGTCAGCAGGATTTCTTTATGGGAGCACTAATATGAAAAGCATTAGCATTAATAAGAGAGCTCCCGACCTGGTTGGTGCAAGGGGTCAGCAGAAGTTTACAGACACCTTTGCCTAACATTCCTATCATGCCTGGCAGTTTGACTCTCATCTTGTTTTTCTGCAGGCTCTAAATAATGATATAATTATCAAATCCTTCCACAATACATCAATATAGCAGGAATCCAGCACAACTGGGAGCCACCCTAACAACATCACCCCGTTGGGGATTGGTCTGCCTGCTCCTGTTCACTCATTTATGGTGGTGTGTCAACTCATTACCCTGCTGGAAAATGGGAAAAGGGGTAGAGCAGATAAAGATTTGAAGAATTTTTTTTTTTTTTTTTGAGAAACCTTACCCTCATGCTTCTCTTGACCTGGCTAAGAATCTCCTCCACAGATGGGACAGCAGTTCTCCAGCAGCACCCCCTGATCCATCCTCATCTCAGAGGATGCAGTGAGAGATGCAGGAGGTCTTGAACAGTCCATACCCATTACAAGAGTATTTGAAAAAAGTGCCACCAATGGTGGAGGCAGAAGCTGTTGTGAAGGGTGTGACTATCTTATCCTTTCTTATGACTATCTTTTTCTTTAAAATTAGAAGTCACTTTAAAAAAAAATAACTGTAAATCAACCTGATTTTTACTTGAAAAAATCTTGTTTGCACTTGGATCAAAGGACATAGAGGTGGACAGTGCAGCATCCTGATTGGTCTGTAAAGAAATAGCATGCATTAACTACAGAACTTGAATTGCAGGAGGTTTTATTTTGGGTGCCACCTGAGAGCCATCACTATTCCCTGTGCTCACAAAGGGGGCTCTTAGATACCCATGGCTGGGAGCTAAAGGTTTGGTGGCCCTTCAGGTATCTCTCAGCTTCCTGTGCTGGGGAGAGGACTAGAAATCTTTCTAAGTGAATGACAAATCAGTTTAGGCTGCAGAATGGGCTACCTGTGTCTATATAAAAATGTGGGTAAGTGTAGCCTGGAGTCTTACATCTGTTTGGGACTCCTGACTCCTGACTCAGCAGCAGCTGAGCACATGATGCTTCACTTCTGCCACTTGCCTTATTCCAACTCCAGCTTCAATTTGCAGCCTTGTGAAGCAGCTGTGAGTGGAAGAGCTCTCTGCAGCTGTTTTGTCAGCCTTGCAGAAGTGGTGGGATGAGGATAGGTAGGAACAATGGCTGTGGCAGTCCCAAGACAATACAATCTTTTTGTTTCCAGCCTGGAGTGCTCTCCTAGCTGTCTGGCATCTCGCAGAGCTGGTTATGTTTCAGAGGAAAAAAAAAGAAAAGTGGATGCTTGGCTGCGCTATGGGGCTAAAAGTTCACTGCAAAACAAACGGTATTTCAGCTGTCTGACTTTTTGTAGGAGATGTTTACTTACTGCAGGAAGGTGATTGTAGCAGCCAGCATGGACTTTCTGTGCTCTTAACAGCATGTTTTACGCTGATGGCAAAATTTGATTAGGTTTGCTGGTTATTATTTTTTTTCTTGCCCAATTGAACTCTTTATTCCCTTTTCTAGGGCAGCCATATCCCAGCTTTGTTGAAGACATGGGACAGTAGAGAGGGATGGTGATTCCTGATTTCACATCAGCCCCGTGCTGGGGTTGGCAGTGTCTGTGTCTGCTGTCCAGACTCTCCTGCATGATGAGTATGGGACTGACAAATTCACCTTCATCATCTCCAAATCTGCACCTGCATCCAGCCTGCAGCATCTGCAGCCCTTCCAGGGTCACAGAACAGGCTGGAAAGGCTCAGCAACAGAGGGTCCAAGGTGGGAATGCAGAAACAGGCATGAGTTTGGCTCTTTGATCCTTACTGCCCACAGCACCATCAGATCCCACCTCAGAGAGACAGAAGAGGCTGTCTGAAGGGAGGTGTGGGATATTTCATGCTCCCTTTTGGGTAAACATTAGCTTCTGTGGGAGTTGCTTTATTTCTGGATTTGTTATGCTTGGTTTGTCTTGCTGGTTTTAAATATTTGTACAAGTGACTAGAGCTATGCAAACCGTGCCTGAAGGAACTGTGAAACAGAGGAGAAGAATTTACTGGAGGTACCAAAACTGGTCAGCATCCTAACTAAAAATATTGCTAGGGAAATTGAAGAAATATGCCAGAAGAACAAGGAAGTATTTCCTTTTTTTTGACCCGTGGAAGCAAATGTCCAGGGAATATACTTGTCTGACAGAGAGGCCAGTGGTGAGAGCTTTACAAGGTCTTTAAAAGTAGTAATTTATTTGTGTTTAGACACAGCAGTAGGTAGGGAGGCTGCCTGTAACATTACTGTTCAGACATGTTGGCTCCTGCTGCCAATTTTTTGTCAATATTTACCTTGTTTGGTTGGTTTGTTTTTTTTTTTTTTTTGAGATGTATCAAATGTGTGTAACCTTTGAATGGCTGCGCAGAGATGGTCAATAGGGCCTCTGTCCCATAACCCACAAAGTGAGCAGCACCACAAATGCTCTTTGCCATCACACGAGGCAGTGAAGTTTAAATTTCACTGGACAAGTTTGGGCAGTGTTGAAGGGTTTAAAAATACCCAAGCGTGGGACACATCACCTTCCCAAACACACAGTTTGCTATCTGATATATCAAATGACAGGATTACATTTACAAGTGCAATAATTCTGTGTGGAAGCAAGTGGATGCCTTTCAAATTAATTGATTCCTTCCTGTCAGCTGCTGCAGTGGAAGACAATGCTTGTTAAGAAAAATGTGAAGCTGCCAAATGGAAAACACTGAAAACCAGAGATATCTTGATATGCAGAGAATAGCAGTGGTGGTGAATGGCTGCAGAGAACACAAGTACACTGGGGGCTGCCTGGACTAAAGAAAATCCTTTATTATTGCTGCTGCCTTAACTGCTGCTTAAAAACAACTCAGCTGACAGGATTAATGCCATAAATCCATTAGAGTGAGAGAGAAATGAGGGAATAGGTTTCCCCTAATGGCGCTGCTCTGTAGACAAGCACCGGAAAATCATTTTTAGCTTGAATAAGGAGGATGAAGAGACCACCTTGATGTGATGCTAATAAGAGCTAGTTGCTGAATATCATCCTCTGGAAGAAAAAGGGGTGGTAGCTGAGTGCCTGTGACTCTTCAGTGTTTGTGACCAGGCTTGAATAATCCAACACTTTCTACCACACAATGGAGAGCTACTTTCATAATTTTCCTCTGTATTTGTCACTCTTTAGAAAAATAGCAAATGCTACTTTTAATTCTTTTTTTAAATGCAGAAAAGCAAACCATAATAACTTGGCATTACTTTTGGATACTACAGAAATGAAAGTTTCTCTGCCTCTTTCTCAATTAATTAACCTCTCAGCTCTACCATCTATAACTGTATTTTGATATTAATTAGGGTTTTGTTTGCTTGGTTTTCTCCAGACTGTTCACTGATTATGCTGAATATGAGTGAGTTGAAATATCATTCAGTAATTAGAAATGTGTCCTGTTGTTTCATGGAAGTTTAAAGGAAACAAGAGTATTCTGCAGAGGGAAGGAGAGATTTAACAGCTTGCTGTCCCCTTACAGCAGCATGTGACTCAGCTCCAGGGGGAACCTCAATTCATGCACCAAACTCCCCAAAGAAATCACATTTTGTAAACTGCCACAGACATTTCTGTGAGCAACAACAAATCGGAGCTGGCAGAATCAAAGCCTGCCAAAACTTGCTGAATATGAAGGCAAGATGTTTTCCATCTCTGCTCTTGCAAAGCAGAATGTCTCCTGCAGCTCCTGTCTCTGAGGATGAGCTGGGATTTGTTCACTAACATACATGCAAATTTCCCTTGTAGGAAAACATGCAGGTTTTGGAAGACAGCACCCGACAGGAAGGACTGTGTCTTTTGGCTCTCACATACAAACCAATCTGTAAGCATGAGACAAAAATGCCTTCAGGAGGTTTAAAAATAGTTCTCATAGCCGGAATTTTTGTATCATATTTCTACATAAGCTTATCCACTTTCACTCCCCTGTTAAAAACTGAGATGGGAGAGAAATAGCAGAAGCAGCAAGTGTTATCTGATAACTGTTTAATGTGACAGCATTACTATGCAACAGAATTTGAAAATGGTGCCTGGGAAAAATCCTAATTCTTAAAGCTTCGTGTTCTGGCAAACAGTTTGCTACAGATTAGCACTGTAGTTATGATTAAAGTATGATCTGCATTATTCCACAATTTTTCCTTTCACATAGCACATTATGCTAATCACACTGTATCCCATTTTTCAATAAAAGGTCAACAGTGCACTGTTTGTGCAGAATGTGCAATTTAAACTTCATGTCTGTCATTAGAGATAATCTAGGTTTGCTGTATCAAGTGAGGTTGTCATAGAAACTAGACCTGAGATCTCTGTTTACAGCCTTTGGAGAATAAACACTTTGCATTTATTTCACTGAAAAATAGGCGAACAATTAAATAAGGTTTGAAAACAAAACCGTAATGGCCCAGAGAGAGATGTCATTCATCAAAAATCAATATATGTTATGCAGCTGGTAAACTCCAAGCATTGAAGCAGTTGACTGACAGCAATAGGGAAATATTTCCCGGGGGGTGGAGGGTAAGGGAGTAACTGATAGTGTATCCTAATGCCTGGAGCAGAATTAATTTAAATTTGCTAATAAATTTTGTTCCAGGAATTACAACACTAAAGAATATTTGTTTAAATTTTTGCCTTATGGTCAGGTAAGGCTTTTTGTGTTGACTATTTGGACATTTTTAATAGCACTGGGAAATATTTTCGTTTTTATTTCTTTGTAACATCCTGTGTCTTCCTATTGTAGCTGAACTTTCTGTTGTGGATTATAGAGAGGTTTGCAAGCATCCTAAAAATATCTCTGGTATCTGCAGCTTCATTAGTGAGCAAAAGGGTTACAGCTTCCAGCTGAACACAGGTTTTAGCTTGCTCTTTCTCTGACATGTTATTAATTTGGAGAGCTCACCTTTGTCAGCCAAGGGTATTTAGCAATGTTTCAGGAAAGGATTAGAGAACTACGTGGACAAAGACAGCTTCTGTGGTTATTGCACAGTAAAATCACCAGGACTATCAATCTCTGTTTCCTCAGGGCATAATCATATTACCAGCTGGGTGTTTATGTAGGGGTTTTGTCAATGGCATTGCATTACTCTGCTGACGAGGTGAATTGTGTGGATTGTGTGTCTTCTGCAGCCTCTGAATGCTGCCTGATGGCACAGGTCAGGGTCTCTTCCCAGTACGAATGCAGTTTGCCCACCACACCCTCACACACAAAGGCGCACCCGAAAGCAGGTGGGCTGCTGCCAGCTTTTGAGGAGAAAGTGAAACACAAAATGTAACCAGATCTTGAAATGAAACAGAAACGAGCAGCACTCATAGCTAAGGCAAGCTGAACTAAAAGCTTTTGATATTTGGCTTCTGTGTCAAAGTAAGGATTTTTCTCCCAGCAGACAGGGCAGCTGAGTTTTTCCAACTGGGAGGTATCCATGCCCTGCTCACCAGGGTAGAAAACAAGACAGCAAAGCCCAATGTTTTCTGCTGTTGGAAGTTGTGCACAGCTCTGTTTGCTGCAATGCATTTCTCTTCATTTCTTCTAGCAATTAATGTGATCTGTTAGTCCCTAAGGGTTGTCCCTGATATCTCATTTTCCTAGGAAAGAAGGGGACAGCTCTGCTAAGTGCTGCCTGCATTGTGCTCTGCCACTGGTGAGTGTGGTCTTTCAGGTCTACAGACACACACACAGCCCCATGTTCAAACCCTAAAAGAGGAACTGCAATTCCGTGGGCTGATAATCTTGTATTTGTAAGCCTGCAGGTCCTTGGTTTTACATGAGTGCTCAAACCAATACGAGGTAGTCCTGTAAATGCAGTTTCTCTACCTTTCCAGAGCAGAAAATCTTCCCATGCCTGATGTGTTTGCTCAGCAACACACTCTTCCCTTCTAATTATCTGCTCTATTTATATTTCTTGACCTCATGTGCATCAGTAACACGGTAGGTCTGTGAATCAAGTCCTGCCTTGTTGAACTGCCATTCAGGCCATTTTTAGGATACAATACAAAGCAATACAGTATTAGCAGGAAGACAGACCTCAGAAAGCACTTTCTGTTGTGCCTGTGGTAATGCTGAGACCCACTGCCCTGCCTCTGGGTGATGGCCACTGCACTGGTTGAAGTACTGAGAAAATCATTCCCCATAATAAGTTGTTTATCCTGGTCTTAAGCTTCCCTGAGAGCTGTTCCTGCCCCAGTGCTGCATTAGCACTGGGCCCCAAGTCTGCAGACACCTTCCAGCAGAGAAGCTAAAGCAACTCTGGGGCTCGCAGGCAGCATCCACACTTGACTGAACAGCCTCAAAGGCCTGGGAAAGCCCTGGGGCCATCTGCCAGTGTGGAGCTCGGGCCATGGCAGGGATCAGTGTGCCTGCATTTGGGAGGGATGGGGTCTGCCTGCCCTCCTGTGCCTGCCAGGTTTGCACAGGCTCTGCTTGTAGCACTTTAATTTCGGCACATCACGAAACCTGGGTTGGTGGGTACATTGCAAATCTGAGCAGGCAAACCTTTGTCTGAAAGAAACTGCATTGCACATCTGAAGGAACTGCTTGGTTTCAGCCTGGCTTCATCCCACAGCTGATTTTCTGCCCTCCTCCCCCAGGAAGAAAATCTCATCTCTGGTTTTGGTCCCGGTTTAATTGGCCGCATTTCCATTTCACTGGCCCGTGAGTGTAGCCACGTTGGAAGGTGGGAAGGGAAACGCTGTTGGGATGTACCCTGGGAGAGACTGGAATGTTAATGGTTGGTGGGTGCTCTGCTGAGGCCGGGTTTGCACCCCCGAGGGGCAGGAGGTGAAGTTTTGGGGTTGACACCCATCCCCAGCGGCTACAAGCCAGGCTTTGAGCCAGAGAAGAAGCTTTTTATCATGCCAGTTGTCCTCCCCTACAGCTCCCCGGGGACAGCCTGGGAGCGTTCATCCCTTCTGATGGGGCAGAACTGGCTCAGCTGTGCTTGGAAGGGCTCATAAACCATCAAAGACCCTCGAAGCACCCCCAGATTAATTTCTGGGGCTTTCCACCAGAGGACTGAAGGCTCCCACTTCCCCCAGTGGAAGTACCTGAGTGTTTCCACCTGAATCTGTTGCATGATGTGACATTGTCCTTCTGTCTGGAGAGACAGCTGACAAATGAGAAGGAGCATTCTCATGTTGCTAGATTTCTTTTTTAATCTGGATGGCAAAAATGTGTTTACTTTAAAAATGCTTGGTTTGGCAGGTAGCTGAAAGTTGTTCTGTCCAAAGCCTTACTAGGTAGGACTCACTTTTTGATCTGTGCTGTGCGAGGTTTTCTGACTAGGAAGGAATCTCTGCCTTTTGTAAGAGATGGAGTGAATATTGGAGTGTACCACAAACAATCCTCTATTCAGAGAGGGAATTATTTCCCTGCAAGTGTCTTTTCATTTGGGTTATTTTTGGGCATATCTAGTCAGGTTCTCCAGGTAAATGATTTGCCTGGTAATTCTCTGCATTGATTGGAGTTCCTTCACACTCAGCATGGATTTCTCCATTTCCAGCTTCCGGCTACGTCTCACTTTCATCTGTGAATTTCTCCTCTCTAGTCCCTTGTATTTATAGGCCACTGCCACCTCTTTCATTCCCCAGTTTGCAAGCTCCAGGCATCCTGTTGTCCATGATCCTCTCATGGGAAATAGCTGCCACGGTTCTGTGAGTGGGAAGAGCAGTGATTGCTCAGGTTATACTGGTTTTGTTGAGTGATGAAGCCAGTGTCTCCTTTTGGGAAGCAGTTTTCCCCGTGCTTGGCTTGTGCTGGGCTGAAGTGTGCAAGGTGAATTGCAGACACGGATTTTGTTGGTGCAAGGTGAATTGCAGACACGGATTTTGTTGGT
This sequence comes from Rhipidura dahli, assembly GCA_013399225.1. Classification (NCBI taxonomy): domain Eukaryota; kingdom Metazoa; phylum Chordata; class Aves; order Passeriformes; family Rhipiduridae; genus Rhipidura; species Rhipidura dahli. The sequence continues at coordinate 678,491 of VXAC01002366.1, read as the reverse complement.
GTTACAGTTAAGAAATCTGCGGCACTTCTGGCAGTTGTCAGCGCTTTTTTAATTTAAAATTGAAGAAAGCTTCTTCTCTCAGAATAGATGAAAGATTGTATTCTAATTCCTTCCTTTGCACATTTCTCGAGGCCTCCTGAATGAGCTCTGCTCGAGGTGCCCTATGGCCTTACCCACTTGGTGGGAACAATTTGGTGTGGAGGGAGATGTCCCAAACCTTGCAGAGGGACCCCAAAGGGCAGCCTGAACCTCAGCCCTGTGTGAGCAGTGCCAGATGTCAGGATTCACCCTGATGCTGCTGCTTCAGATCGTGGACAAACAGGGAAAGATGGATGGGGAAATTGAATCAACGTTTCTTGAAAGCTCTTTTTGGAAACACCGTGCAGCTTTTGCAGTGGACAGAGTCTCCATCTCCCCAGGCTCCTGGGCTGTGAGAGTCAAGGCTGTGGCTGTGGTGGCCTGAAAACAAAGCCTAATTACCCTCAGCACTCCAACCTTTCCAAAAGGCTCTGATGCCCACAAAGATGGGATGATTATAATGGTTCTTCTGTGAGGTTAATCTATAGAGATCATGTGTTTGCACGTGGTGATGAGTGATTTGTCACGTTCACCGTGCCCATTTCACCGTGATCTCCTCTCCCTTTGTTTGGCCTTGACCCCTATGGAGTGTGCTGGGGAGGGACAGCTTCCTCCAAGCCACCTGGTAGCTGCTCCTGCCTCCACCCTGGGTGCTACAGGAGTAATTAAAAATAAAAACAAACCCTCAGTGCCTACTGACTAATTCCCCCAGTCCCTGGGCTTTTAATTCAATTGCTCCCAAGTATTAAAAAAAAAAAAAAAAAAATTTGCATCGTTTGATAATATTTTTGAGAAGGAACCAACTGCACATGGCACATGCTGAAGATGATTTTGAAGTGATCTGAAACTGAAGGTAAAATGGGAGTTGCTGATTATGACTAGAATTTACTGAGAAAAGAGTTCAGATTTTTTTTTTTAACAAGAAGATGTCTCTACAAATTCTGTTTTGGAGGGAGTGGGATATAATATTACAGCTTACTGCTGCCTGCCTCACACTCAAAGGTTTTAGTTCTAATTTATGATTGTCTCTGTATCTTTATTTTCACCTTCAAATAAATAAAAAAATAATCCATGGGAAGAGTTTCAATATATCAATAGTGTTATTTTCAAAGGTGAAATAATTCAGAAGGACAGTCAGTGCTTGGCAAAACTGGCATCTATGAACTAGGCAGACAAGAGGGAGCTCATATGTGACTCCAGAGCTCCGCAGTTAAATGGTTTTGTCTCCAGCTTGGGCCAGCAGATTTTGTGCAGCCACTGCAGGGAGAAAGCAGTGGGGGAGGAAAGGGCAGAGGCTGGTGCTAATGTTTTTAATTTCTCATTTACTATCAGGCAGCACCATATGGAGCAGAACGGAGCATATAGAGGAAAGAGGGATGGATGCCATTTTTATTCCTTGAGCTCCTTGTCAGAAGACAAGGAAAGTGAATTCTCTGCAGGTAGCTTGAGCCTTGCCAAAAAAGTGGTTTTTATGATTGCTGATGCTGGTGAGGACATTTTATTTAATCAATTGAGAGGTCTTTTGGGTCTCTGGTTTTGGTTTTTTTTTTTTTTTTTTTTTTTTTT
>VXAC01002366.1:662431-676806 GCA_013399225.1 Rhipidura dahli | reverse complement strand
TTTTTTGTTGTTGTTGTTCTTTGTGGGATGAGCAGGACTGACTTATGCCTCCCTAATATTTTCATAATGTCGGTGCATTATTTTCTTGCTGCATTCAGAAGCATGCTAGGCACTTGTCACAATCAAATATTATTTATTTGGAGGCTCAGTGGGATGCCCAGGCATCTGAATGCCTCTAAAAGAAACACCGCTGCTTTGAGTGATTGTGCAGTGGCACTTCTCCTCCCAGCTGTGCCTCGCAATCTCCGGCTGCCAGCAGACCTGTGGTGAACAGAGACTTTTCCCTGCTCTGCTGCTTCTCCTCTGACATCTCTTCCTCCCTCAGGCTGCATCATTTTTTTTTACTCTGACCATTCACAGCCAAAAGCTTTGCACTTGGTTTGAAAGCTTTGAAATGGGGTGGGGGAAGAACTGGCCAGAAAAGTGATGCCCTTGATGATCTTGTGTTGTAACTTGTGTGCAGAGGGCTCTTGAGAATTTGTGGGGGCTCTGAGCTCCCCTGTAGCACTAAGAAGGCATTAAAGATGTGGGTAGCAGTAAAGGCTTGGGAAAAACTTTTCAATAAAGCATCTCTTTGGAGCTGTGCCATCCTGAACATAAAGCTGTGCCTGGTCTGTGAGAACCAGGCTGCTCCTCAGCAGGGAGGCCCCCAGCAGAAAGCCCCCTAGTCCCTGGGAGCCAAGACCAAAAACTGTGTGTGTTTGTGTGCTTGTTTAGACACAGAGTGCTGATCCAGCTCTCCAGTGTCTCTGCTAGCAGGGTGCCTCTTGAGCCCCAGGGAGCAGAGACATCCACTGGCACGGCTGCACCAGCTCTCCTCCAGCCTCACACACCCTCTGCTCAGAGTGCTGCAGATTTAAATGATTTTAGAAGCATTATTTGCCAGCTTCCCCCTCTAACAGGGATTAGTGTATCTTCTATCTCTTCCTTGTGATGAAGTCATTGCTTCATAGCTGCAAGGCTACAACCTCATGGCTCCATCTCCTAATTGTGTTTCAGGGATGCTTTCCTCATCCATAATGGATTTGCAGTGCAGCCAGAATTGAAAGTGATGTTTATAAAACTATTGGATTGAGGGTAGCACAAAGACCCCCTCAACCCTCTCTCATGAGTCTCACCCACAGCTCCACTGACAAAAAATATGCATGCACATGTCAAAAATATCCTCAGTGTGGGTTTATAGTGGAAAGGATGTCCAACTACTGATCTTCCTTTTGGAGTTTTACTTTCTATAATTCATTCTCAAAAGCCTCACTGTGTTTTTCCCAAAGGCAAAGAGACATTTAAAGCAGGTCATTGTGTCCTGGGGTCTTGGTTATCCTGTGTATTCAGGTTCTTCAAGCAGTAGCTGCAATTTGAAAAAGCCTTTTAGTGAAGAAGGCGATTAAGTGCTGTGATTGGTCTCAAGCTCCTGCTCCTGCCATGCAGCCTCTGTAAACCTAAAAAAAAATGCTGATAATGCTCAGTGAGAGATAGTGGAGGAGTGTTTGGTGCTTCTCACACGTATGGGCTGGGGGAAATTAGTACCAAAAACATCTAAGAAAAGCCTGGTGTGGGTACAAAGCCCATCCTGGCTGGTCTTGCAAGACTTTGGACAAGACACAGTCCTTCCCTTGCATTGTGTGATTGGGACTCTCTCCAGCAGGGCCTGGCACCTGCCTTGGTCATGGCATCTGGGACTTTCCTGACTCCTTGCACTGCATCATTAACTGCTGGGTCAGGGAGAGCACACAAAAGCCCATGTTTTGCAGGCCTGGTCACTGCCCCAAAGTGGACAATGGTTTTTATACAGTCACACACAGAAAACTGCTGTCAATCTCCATAAGTGTGTATTTCTTACCTCTCCCTGGTGGCTGTCTCTTCCTGTTTATGCATTACATCCTGGAGCAGGTATTAAAAAACTTGTTTTCCTTGGTGGAGACAAGCACCTACAGGGAAAGCCATCTCCTGATCAAAGCCAAAGAATCATATTCAGGTTTCTGACTTGCTTTCCCTTTGAGTTGACTATTCAGTACCTCATTTTTTTCAATGCTCCTGCTGCAAAATGGTCTCAGTGCCTGAGTTAGAGCAGTGCAGCAGCTCTTGGTGCTTGACAGGGACACACTCAGGTAGCACACACCAGGGTACCTGATCTGCCTGTTTGTGAGGGTGAGGAGTCCTGGGCTGAATCACCGAACATTTGCCAATGCAAATTTGTTAAATCTTCTGGGAAGTGTTTAGCGTGCATGCTCCAACACTCAAACTTCCAAATATGTGCAGAAGAAAGGCTTGCTTGGACTCATTGCTAATCTGCAAGAGGTGCCTGCTTGCCTTGTCCAGCTGGCAGCCTTCCCAGGTGCTGCATTGGAGTCCCCAGGCAGCAGCCTCACACCAGGTCACCCCAGGGGAAGGACCTGTGCTGCTCACAGCACCCACAAGGGCAGGGCAGGAGATTGAAAAGAAGCATTCAAGGAACCCAAGAGAAAGGAGGTAGGTGACCTTGAACTGAAAGGGTCTTTAACCTGTTTCCTATCTGAGCCTTGCTGGATCAAGCCTGGCTGAAAACGATTTTCTTCTGCTGGTTGCTCAATGGCCCGTGTGAAATGTCACTGAAGGATTTGGCTGCGATGGTGCCAGGTCTCCAGGCTCCCCGGGAGTGACACGATCCTGGCCCCTGCTGCGTGGAGCCCCCCTGACTGTAACGTGAGGCTCTGCTTACTTCCCATGAAATTTTGGGGGAGGAAGGCAGTCTTCTACCCCACACAATGACTCACAGCTGGGAGGAGCACAAAGCCACGAGCCCACGCGCTGAGTTCAGTCTGTTGTTTAGCTTGCTGTGTGTGTCTCAGGGGACCACTTTCATGCCAGTTGCACTCACAGCTGTCCTTGGTTAAGATAGCAGTGGGGGTTTGCAGAGTGCAGGCTTATTTCAGATGGTGTTAGCAGTGGGCTGCAGGAGCTAGAATCAGCATACCTAGCTGTAGCTGCTCTGATGAGGTGGATCTCAGCTTCTTGTCCTCAGAGGTAAGAGGCACTTGGGCTTTGAATTCCTGGAACTGTTCAAGGCCAGGCCGGACGAGTCTCTGAGCAGCACAGTGCAGTGGAAGCACTGTTGGGAAGGAATAGATGATCTTTGAGGTCCCTTCCAACCCAAATCATTTGGAATTCTGTGATACAGTGATTTGAGAGGGTGACTCTATTGGTACTTCCAAGTGGGTTTGGGCAAGGTGTTGGCTCCCCTGCTGTTGCTGGCCCAATATTTGGGGATTGACTTGTCAGGCTCAGCAGGAATCTCTCAGCCTTTTGCATTCTTGAGACCCCAGCTCAGTTCCTGCAGGTTGTTGAGGTCAGCTTGTTGCTGCATCTCACTGGTGCTTAAATCCCAGTCTGCCCCAGTAGCTGGGAGCAGGGGGTTGTTTGGGGTGACTCCTGTAATTGATTGGCTCACTTAGGAAACATTTCACCAGAACTGATTTTAATATAGGAAGTTGGGTAATTCTGTGCTTCAGGCTTTCAGTTTGCTGGTGACTTTTCAATGTATTTTACAAAGAGAATATAAAGGACTGTAGCAGCATTGGTGGGGTACACACACAGCATCCCATCATGGCAGCAGGGAATGGGAAGCCCTGAGTCAGCCCCTGGATCCCATCAGGACCCAGCCACAGGGAAGCTGGGATATTGAGAAAGGAATCTGGATATTGTGCCAGTGCTGTTTTAGTGCAGTGTTTTCCATATTTAATGTGGCTAAATGAGGCTGACTCTTTAGGAGAGTCTCTGCAGGAAAGATGCTTCCTGTGTGCCTAGAAATTGCCTTGCTCTGCTTGGGTAAGGTCTAAACAGGTAATTCTAAAAAAACTCCTATTTTTTGAGGCAGCAGGTGCTTTCTACAAGGTATGAAGATTTCACTTGGAAATGGGGCACATCTTGGACATTGCCAAGGAGCTCTGTAGTATTCAAGGCTGTCTCTCCAATCTGAGCCTTGGCTGGTTCAGTTATGTCTAGAAATTCCCATTCAGTGGATGTTTAATATAAAGTGAATTTGCATCTCATTGTCAATTCTTTTCCTGGTGCTACTGTCTGTCATATTCTCCTGAGACATTCACCTGACCTCTAAATTGATCCAGAGCCTTTTTTCAGAGGTGAGACCTTGCTGTATTTCACTAGGCATCAAGCAGGGCAGCAATCTCCCAGAATTTATTGCAGCTAAGACATGATTTGATCAAAGGTTTTATTCCACGACTAGAAAATCCTGCTTTTGTGCTCCTGTCCCAGGAGCACAGTTTGGGCTCTGCTTTCTCCCTGCACTTGGGGTTCCAAACTAGCAATTTGAGGTAAAACCTGTGCAGGTGACAAAACCCACCAAAGCAGCAGAGAGAGCAACAAGTAAGGAGAGGGGGAAAGAACATTTGCTTTGCCAAGTCTTGAAAAATCTTGAGTGCCAGAAGATGTGGCTGAGGTCTTGAAAAGTCCTGAAGAGCAGGCAGTGAAGTCCAGCCCTGCAGAGCATCTCAGTGAAGCCCTTCATTAGCACCTCCTCACCGTCATCTTCCTCCTCTTCCTCTGCCCAAGGCAGCTGACACGAAGAAAGTCGAAGGGACGGTGTTTTTCCACAGATGCTGCTGCTCTGACTGCTTAATTTAGCAGCCACTTTGGCAATTCCTCAGTGCCCAGAGCTGTTGAAAGGATCCTCGGTGTGGTGAGGGGAGAAAAATAAACAAGTCAAAGGCTTCATTAGGGAACGAGTCCATCAGCCGTGGCTGGGGGTGAGAGATGAAGCCCTTTGCTTTGCTGGGAATCTGTCACAACTTTTCCTGCCTTGTATCCTTTGCATTGGCCTCACCTTGGAGTTGCTGCTGGTGACCCTGGTGTAGCTGCCACACAGGCATAAATTGGACGAGAGCTAATTAACTGTCAAAACCCAGGGCAAAAGACAATAAACCCCTGCTTCACCTCCTGGTGGGTTTCAGTCTTTTCTCTTTGATGTGACAGCTTGTCCTCCATTCCTTTTGCAAACAACTCACCATTGCAGGGGGAAATGCAATACAGCAAGGCAATCACTTACCACCAGTGACAGCAAATAAACATGAAAAATGGGCTTTGAAATACTAAAGGACAATGATCAGAAGGGTTTCTTCTTTCATCCTAAATCATGATGTTTAGCACTCAGCTGTAGTATTATAAGTTATTTATAAACGTCTTGGCTTGTTAGGAAATATATGTTTATATATAAAGATAAATAATGTTTTTGATCAGATGATAGATGAGCCCGTTGTGCATGGGGAGGGGGGAATGTGGAGAAACCGAGGCAGACTTGGTGTAATATCCTCATCCTAATGGGGAGGCTTCTACCCAAGCAAAATACTGCAAAGTGACATTTTCTCCTAGGCATGAGTAACACAGACGTGTTTGTATTGAAGGAAAGCTCATTAAAATTTCTGATGGAACAATTTTCTGTCAGGAAATGAAATTTCATCGAAATCAGAATGTCTTACTGAGAGGTGTCAATCGTGCAGATATTTGCAGCTGAGGAATGTTTTTGTTTTGCTTTGGAAAGACAAAATCCTTGTTTCTCTGTTTGTTTGGATTCTCCACACAAAATGTTGATATACTTTAGCAGGATTTAGTTTGTTACATTGCTTTGATGTTCTCAAAACAAAATTTTAAAATGTATCAATATGGATGCGTCCAAAACTGGATTTTTTTTTGATTGTCACTTCATGAGAAATTTTAATATATTTTTTGGTTCTTATTCAATGGAAAAACATGCCAGAATGTCAGTTTCTCATATGACACAAGTTCTGGTTTTCACTCAATTCCAATTATAGCATCTGAATTTTGAAATTCAAAGAAGCAGAGAAAAACAGGAGGCAGGAACAAGATGTGTCAAAATCACCTTTTGTTCCCCCCTCCCCTCCCTCAGACACATGAATCAGCTGTGGCAAATTCAGCGTTTTCCAATGTTGTTGTTGGAATTGGATTATTGGTGTATTATTATTCCCATGCTATTGGAGGCACATTCCTATCTGGGCCTTGTGGGGATGAACTTTCTTCTGGGAAAGCTCAGTCCCTACACCTGAACGTGGGATGCAACCTCCTCTTCCCACTGAGGAGGACTGGTGTTTTGCATGTTTATTTGTGGATTCTCATTTCTGCTGCTTGTGAGGGATTTGGGTCATTTTGCTGATGGAGTGTTTGGAGGGGATGGAAGCTGCTGTTCTCTGCAGGCTCAGGGGCATCCTGCTGGCTTGGGGGCTTGAGCTGTGGAGTTCCAGGGCCTTCTGTACAGTGAGAGCTGCTAACAACAGCTCGAGAGCTGTGAAGGCAGCAGGAGGCAGCTGTGCCCAAAATGAACAATCCCACCCCTCAACAGCAGCTGCTGTGCTGGCAGCTTTTATTTAGGAACAACTCCCAAGCCTTCCCTGGACTGTTCCACAGTGTGAGCACGATGCTGTGTGATTTGTTTCCTTTGCAAAGGAGTTGTAACACACTTTGGAGCAGCCTGTGAGCAGTTACAGGTGCATCTGTTCAATGGTTTGTTTATCTTGCTCTGAGGTGTAATACCTTTGGAAGAGTATTTACCTTTTGTAAACACACAGGCAAAGCAGGAGTGCAGAAAGAGCCAGGCTGGAAAAAAGATTGCCTCAGCACCCCTTACTGCTGCACACACTTTTGGATTATTTCAGGTGTTTCGAGGTTAAGGCAGGCCAGCTCAGAAAGCCTTCCAAGGGGGAGAGTGAGCCATGCTGGAAATGAGGCTTTTGAAAAACAAGAAGAATGCAGATTTACTTTAAATAGGGTGTTTTTGGTGTTTGAAAATAGATTCTGTGCAGCAAAGGCATTCTCTGCTTAATTACATGATTTTGGCAGGTTTTATTCCAAGAAGAAAATGTCACCATTTGTCACAAGCCAGCCTGAATAGGACCTTGTTTATACATTTCTTTTCCACACTACTTTGAATCATACCATAGTACATTTGGAGCAGCTCTGTTGAGGTCACTGGAAAGTGGCTTTGGTTTTACACAGATGGAATTAGAAAGAGTTGTGGCCTGCTGCACTTGGAGTTGTGGCTGATCTAAGACTTATTATAGACAGTCTTTGGCCATCCTGACATCATTCAACTCATTGCACTGTCCTTCCCCACTTCCTAAAAGGCTCTGATTTGCTTTTGGTTCTAGGGTTTGTTTTGCTTTTGAGGGAAGGAAGGAAGGAAGACTTTCACTGTGCTGAAAGAAGAAGGGGGAAACTGTGACCTTTGCATGTGATTTTTTTTTTTTTTTTTTTGCTTCTGTGTGGTTTTCAGATAGATGGGGAAGATGAACTTGGATTGCAAATGGCCCTCAGTGTGATAAACTGGCTTGCTGGGACCCCCTTCTGCAATGAGCCCTCCAACCTGGAATAACTTCTTGTGGAAGGTGGGGAAGCCATCCTGCACAGCAAAAAGCTCTGCAGATTTTGCCCTGTCCTGTGAGGAACGGGCTCATCATGGTGCTGTGAGAAGCTTGGGCAGAGATGGACGGAGCTGTGAGGGTCCATGGGCTGTGCAGCTGCCTGATAAGCCTTGCAGGCTTTAAGTCCTGCTTCAGGCACTGCAGTTGTTAGAAATCAGCCTTGTCCAGGTTTTATTGGCTCTGTTGGCTCCTTCAGGGTGACTTTTGGTAGCGCACAGCTATTAAATGCAGACTGACTCTGACTCCCAAAGAGAAGAGAGCGAGGAGAAGGCACAGTAACAGCTTGTGAGGGCAAAGACATGCCTCGGTGAAAGATTCCTTCAGCTGAATTGGAGTTGTGTTAAGTTCTTCCCTGAGGGCAAATACTTGATTTTATTTATGACTCCCGAGTTAGAAGAAAGCTTTCATTTTCGGAAGGTTTCAGAATTACTTCCCTTCTCTCTCCCACTTGTTATATTTAACTAGCTGTGGTGCTGACTATCGTTTCACATGATAAAAACACTCTGCTACAGAAATCAGAAAAGAAATGAGCCTCATAAGAAACTAAACTTATCTTCCTATTTCTTGGTGTCCAAATCAGGTTGCTGTGTAAATGCTTATACCTTGGGCCTTTTAAAATTCCCATCACTCCAGTATTTCCCTCCACTCAGACTCTGTGTTAAGACTCAAGCCTTTTAAAACACATTTGTTTTTCAAAGATAACCACAGACATTTTTGTGCCCAAAACCTTTATGCTCCAGCACTGCTTACAACTTCAATAATGGGATAATCCATCAAAGTGGGGTGACCCATTTAACCTTTTCTAGCCCTGCTGAAATGCATAAATTTTAAATCTGCCCCTTCTTCCCCTGGCAGCTCCCATTTCCCCACTGCTCCTGCTGTTGTTTCCTGCTGAGTGCAAATAAGTGGGATATCCATGTCCTTGGTTGGTATCCATCCCCACATTGTGCAGTGAGAGCCATGTCTGTACTTAGAAATGTGAGGAGAAAGCTTAAAAGGGGCATAACATAGATTGGGGCAGCTAGAGAAATCTTGTTTTACACTCTTCCCTCCCCCTTCACCAGCATCAAGAAATCTGAGAAGCCCAAGGGAGCAGCCAGGCAGGTTTTGCATCCTCAGGACACTGATTTGTGCTCAGCTTTGCCAGACTCCTGCAAATGGCTGTGCCAGCCTCAGCCTGCTTTGTCCATCTGCCGTGGGCACAGCCAGAGTCCAGCAGTGCTGGGTCCTGGTGTTTGGTGAAGTTCAGCCTGCTGGGCCTCCCTCGGGACTCCTCCCGTTTCCAGAGCTGATGGAATCGCAGCAGGGCTGGGCTGGAGGGGGCTGGTGGTCCAGGAGAGGTCACTGAGCTGATGGATACAGCAGGGAGCAGAGGTCTGGGGTCTGCTCTGCACACTGACACACCTGTAACAGAGCAACAGACCCCTCTGATGATCCCCTGGCTGCCCCAGTGACCTCTGTGTAGGACTCCTCTCACGCCTCAGGAAATGGTTCTTTTTGTCTCTATTCAAGCTCATCTCTGAACCAGCCTTTGTGGCTCTCTAAGGTTTGGCTTTCTGCACCAATTATTTGTTGTCTGTTCCCACTTAAATTGCCAGTCTCGATGCCATATGTCTCACTTAATAGATAAATAAGCCAGTGTATGTGGTGTAAATATTTTCTTACAAGTTAGATTGCAAAGAAGGAAGTTATTTAATGAAAACAAACTGAGTTTTCAAAGTGAGATTAACAACAAAACCAAAAAAAGTCTATTTCAATACTGCTCCAGAGGACTTCACCCTGAAGGTTTTGAATGCCTGATACATCCTTCCTTTTTTTTTTTTTTAAATCTGATTAGATTTTTAATTACTCTTTAACCTGCCCTTTGGTAAAACTCACTAAAATCTATTGGCATGTTATAAATAGCAACAAAAGACCCACTTCTCTTTTTTTTTTTTTTTCTCTTCAAGCAGTGCATATATTATAAAAATAGGAAATGTCAGGTGTGAGATTACAAGATATAAATGGTGTAATGGAAAATATTAGGCAACTCTCAGTGCATTTACTGCTGTTCAACCCAATACCCTCAGTTCAAAGCTCAGCAAAGCTGCAAAGGCTAAAACAACAACAACCCCTCTCTCCTGTGAAGGTGCTCTGGGAGCAGCTCTCAGCTTATTAAATTATTGCAGATTCTGTAAGAGGCTGTATCTCAAAGCTCATCTCTCAGATGTGCTCTCCTGTTGTGTACATTGAGCTGTGTATGGGAGGGACAGCAGAGGCCTGATATTTACTGCCCTTAAAGCACTTTGAGGATAACACAGCCCCATCCATTTCTTGAACTCTGCCTTTTTTCACAGAGGGCTTTAACCTGATCCAGTAAACAGGGGTGGGAACAGAGGTGTTTGGAACAGAGATGTCGAGGAGTCAGCGGGGAATGAAAAATCTAAGGAGGGGGTGGATGGGTTACAAACTCATCCTCTTTGCAGAAATCTGGAGTAAGACTGCTTGTTCAGGATGTAAGTCAGATATATGAACATACCTGAATGTTGTTTTAAAAACAAAGGTTTAATGCTGTGCCATCTTCCAGAGCTCACTGTTACACGTGTCTTTCGGGGTTTTTTTGGTTTGTTTTTGTTTAAGCAAATAATTCTGGCTCTTCATGGCTAAGCTGGACTCCAACCTGATCTCAGTACCACTGGGTGGGCAGAGGTGGTGAGCAGTGGGGACTGTGGCAGTGCCTCCAAGCAGACTGAGATCCCAGGGCTTCACCTTGCAACACGGCACTGCCTTTCAGAGAGGGAAGATGTGGGAAGTGATATCCAGACCAGCCAAAGAGGAGATCAAAGTTGGAACATGATGTAGCCTTAGGTGACTTGTTATCATCTCACTGCATGTAGGTTGTGCTTGGAAAAGTTCTAGCCCTTATCTAATGGAATGAATTGTTCCTGGCACTAAGTGTTAATGGTTTTGGGAGTGAGAGGACTACTGAAGCCCAAAGATATGAGGAGCATCTGTTGAAAGTCCAACTCTTGTGCATTTTGGAGTTTAGGCTTCTAGTTCAACTGTTGTCCTCTGAAGATAGACCATCAGGCTGAGTCAGGCAGGGAATATTTCAAGGGAGAAGTGGCTGGAACAGAAGAGCTGCAAGTGATTTTATCTAATCTGCCTTTGAGAAACCAGATTATGGCTGCCAGGTCTGCTACAAAAACCCAGTTGGAGTTTGCTCTTGGAAGAAACAGGGAGTCTGTCTGAGGGAGATGCAGCCATGTGCTGCTGTGGTGGACTGCTGAGGCATAGCTCTGTTTTGTTTGAACGGGATATGCAGCTGTTCCAGGCTTCTTGGGATTCAGCCACGCAGGATTTTGCCACGGAGTGTGAGCAGAGCCTGCTGTGAAATGGGGATTTTGGCAGGCGCCCGGGGCTGTGTTTGCAGCTGAGTTTCTGACCTGGTACTGCCTTTGCCCTGTCTGGTGCAGGGCAGGCTGAAATTAGTGTGAGTTGTATCATCTTTTGTTCCTTCTCCTGGGCACACACAGGCTCCAAGCACTGCTGATACAAGAGTTTTGAAAGCAAATGTCCCGGAGGCTGTGGTGGCTGGCAGGGAGCCGGCTGCCCTGTGGGCTGGGGAGTTGGGACTCTGTCCCTGCACCAGCTGGGAATGTGCACTCCTGACACTGAATTCCTGTCCCCCAGAATCAGGGTGGGCTGGTGGGGAGGAAGAGTCCACTTCTCATCATGTCCCATGGTCACTGGGAGAGTGGTGTCCCCAGGAGGATCCCTGTCACCTGGCAGTGAGGAGAGCCAGGATGTGTCCTGACAGAGATCCCAACATTGTGTTTCTGCCAGACTGGATGCCTCTTCTCTTCCTGTGGCCTGGAGTGTCACTGGAGCTCCCACTGTGGTGTTTGCAAAGGCAAAGGGTCTCTGGGTTGGATAAAAAGTGTAAAGAAATGAACACTTTTGTGCCCTGTGTCATATGTGCTCGGAATGATCTGCTGGCAGAAATTTAATTTTGTTTCCAGTAATTTGAGGTTATGGATAGGATTACATCTCCCAGTCAGAGAGAGACATTAATCAAGAAATAGGCCTCTTAATCCTCCATTCAATTTTAATGAAACACTGTAAAAATGCCTTTCACCAGGGGATGTCAAGTATCAGTTGTGCTTTGATTAACACGCTTTTGTGACAGGTTTACTGTTGTACCATGTACCAAGTTATTCAGCAACCTAATTTAAGCTGTCTGTCAAGAGAAAACAAGTACAAAGAGAGCATTATTTTCTCATTGGACTTTCAATAACAGACTTCTGTATCTACAAACTTTTTTTTGGAAATGCTGGTTACTCCACACCCGTTGTGACATTTTTAACCTTCAGAATAAATGGGTAAAGGCTGGACGTGACACACATCACAGTGTCCCCTGAATGGCAATTAGGAAGGAGATAAGAAATCGGAAATGTTTTCGCAGCTGATGTAAGTTAAGCACTTGCCTTTCTCACAGCAAAGTGGAATTTGGATCAATTCCTCTGGAGTATAATGGGTGTAAATCTGGGGCAATTGAGAGGAGCACTGGGCCCTGAATCTCTAATCCTCTCTTCTTTTTTTCCTGTCCCCCTTCTGAAGTCAAAACACATTTTCAATGGAGGCTTTGTGGTTTGAGTTGCATTTGGCTCCTTATCTGCTCAGTTTTTTCTAACGTGGCTTGATTATATTAGATATGAACTTCCTTGTGGCTGGAAGCCAACACCAGACAGACTATTCTCTCTCTCCCAGTCGCAGAAACCTGACATGGGGATGCCAAGCCTTTTCACAGGAGCTGGTTTATTTTTAGAGAGGGATGTTTTTGTTCTTGCCTCTTTAAAAATTGACCTATTGAAGCAGAATGGCTCCAGATCATGTCAGAGTAGAATGTAGCTGGAGACTGGAGTCTTCCATGCAAATGCAGCCTCTTTCTGCTAATATGGCACACAAGTCCACAACTGCACTCACCAAGGTGATGCCCACCAAGTTTTAACAGCCCAGTTAACAGGAGTTTTCTGTGTGAGTGGGTGCAGTTGCACTCTTAAGCCATGGAATATGGATTAAAGGCTTCACTGTCCCCTCTCTCGTGTGTTGGCTGCTCTGCGGACAGAAGAAATCAATGACAAGATGATCTTTCAGTTTGAAAAGATTATAATTGAACTCTCAGTCTAATTCTGATGGCTAATTGCTGCCAGGAGGCTGTGGCACCACAAGCCTTGCTTGGCTTCCTGCAGGGAAGGGCTGGTGGACTTGCAGCATCTGGAAGCAGGGGAGTCAGTGGGCTGGGAGGGGTGGCAGAGGTGCCGGTCCTCTCTGAACTGGGCTGTTCTTCACTGCTCAGCAGCCAGCAAGGCTTTTGCAGGAAGGAAAGCTGTGCCATGTTCTTGCCTTGTCAGGTTTCTCATGGCACCAAGACCTGACCCAACCTCTAACTCCTTCTGCTACTCTGCCAGGGTGCTCTGTACATGTGGTGACCTGGGAGGATGCTCAGGAGCCGCTTGCAACATCTTAATGACCATATTAACACCTCTAATTGTAAATGACAGGGCAATTAGTCCAGCATAGCACTATGAACAATTATGTTTGGCCTACTAAAGTGACAGAGTATTCATTAATGAAATAAGAAAAAAAAAAAGGTCTCCTCAGGATTTGCTCCTCTGAAGAGAGTAGCCTGGCTGTTTGTCCACTTTAAGCCTCTTTAACAAAATGCAAGTTTGTTTGCAATTCTTGCCAAAAATTCTCAGCTGTCAAACCTGTTTATTCCATGAAACACACTGAGGGCAAGTGTGTGTCTACTCTGCCTCTGACTTGGTTCACAGGGAAGAAGTTTAGGAGAGAGAAGAGTGCCTCAGTCTCTATTTTCCACAAGGGTAAAGAGTCTGGGGGCCCCTTAGCTGAACGCCAAGCTGTGGTGATGGAATCTGCTGACAGAACCAGGGTGACGTGTTCAGGGTCAGAAACTGTGACGGAGGCTGTGCCAGGTCTGAAAGCTTCTCAGTGTCTGCACTGCTTTGCACTTGAGGGCTCATCTAAAACCAGAGCTGTTTGTCTGGAGGGGGCTGCGTTTCAGCAGAGCCAACCCCAGCTCCGAAGCCCTTGCTGCCTTCAACGGGACAGCCAAAACCTGAGGCAGCAGAGAACATGAGGGGACCTGGGCTGATGCTGTGCTACATTTCTGGTTCTCTCCATTAGATTTCATTGCTATTAGGCAAGTAAAGGTATATGTGGTTTGATTTTGGCCAGGAGACTGTTTTTTCCTGCAATGGAAGCTGCAAAATAGTGAATTGGTCACTTCGGTCACTTGCAAGAATTCTGTTTAAAACTCTGAAAATGGTTAGTTTAACACACTGGTTTGGTTACCTGCTCACTTTCTGTCTCTTTCCCAGCTGACATGGAACAAGCACCAACTTTCAAGGAGTGATATTACCATCATGGATCTGAGGGATCCCACGGGATCTCCTTGGGCTGGGGGTTTGTTCAAGGCATTGCTGTGGGATTTTGGGTGAAGGGCAGCCCTAAAGGCAGATTCATTTTCCCAGCAACCTTTGTGTGGTATTGCTCTCAAACAACATGCATTATGAAGCTGGGAATTCTTTAAACAAACTTTGCTTAATGTCTCAACTGATGACTGTTCTGGTACCTTGGATGAGGTGGCACAGGTTTGGGGTTTTTTTAAATTGGTTTTTCTTTTTGATAAATCCATCTGAAATCTGACTGGCGAGGTTGTCATTGTTTCAAAAATAGCTTTAGTCCTAAGTGAAAGCTGCCATTGCAGATGTGTTTTAGTTCAGTGGAAACATCAGGACTGTGTTTGGGACTGCAGGATCATGACATCTTTTTAAGTACAGTGGGAGACAGATGGGTGAGCTGCCAGCTAGATGCAAGAACAATAAGAACAAATGAGCTTTTTAAAAATAGAACAATTGCATTTGGAAAGAGGACTGGGGGGGG
>VXAC01002366.1:607481-662397 GCA_013399225.1 Rhipidura dahli | reverse complement strand
GGCTGTGTGTGTGTGTGTGAAGCTAAGAGGGAAATAATTCTCTCATGATTCTATCCTGGCTTTTATATTAAACAAAACATGTTGCAACATTGTCTTCGTTAGCAATGAAGTGACAAACTGGAGCACTTCCAAATTGGCTGGCTCCAAACTGCTTTCATACTGACCTGAAATGTCAGCTGCTATTATGTTCTGCTGACCACTGATTGCTTCCAGAGTAGCAGTTTCTCCCGTGAAATGAAAGAAGTTCCATCTCAGTGATCTCAGTGTCTCCTGGTGCTTGTGAAGTACAATAGTCATGGGAAATGACAATGCCTTTATTTCAAACCACCTCTGAGTTTGTATGAAATGAATTGTTAATACTGGAGTTATTTACATGGTGAGAGTGAGTTTTGTGCAAGAATGTTTTGCTCATCTAGAAGATCCTCTACTTCACCGTCTTGGAGTCAGAAAACCAAGGTGATAAGTGCCTCTAATTTGTTTCCCTCCCTTCACACGCAGGTACACAGGGTTGGGCTTGGACACGGCAAGGCTCATATCCTGCTCTGCACTCTTCACTTTTAAATTTTCCTGTGGAACTACATAAAAAACCATAAAGATGGAGAAATGGTACTTCTGGTAGCAGTAATTGAAGGTCTGTGATCAGGTATCAAATGATATGATGGAAAGTGTGTTTTGTTTTATTTTTTAAATCCCATTTACAAGACAGGAGAATGTTCAGATAATTTTTATTTCACATAATGCTGGCTTAAAATGACATTGAATTATCATAGAGACCTCTTGGTCTTTAATTCATAGGGAAATGAACTATGTTATCTGCAAGGTCTTTTCAATATTTCTCTTTTGAAAACCTGTGTAATATCATTTATTCACATTCCTACACTCTATTTTTCTGTAGTTACCACTTGAAAAAGTGGTATCTTCCAAGCAAAAGTGCAGGAAATAGGGGTTTTTTTGTTTGGTTTGTTTGTTTGTTTGTTTGTTTGGTTTGGTGTTTTTTTTTTTTGTTTTTGTTTTTTTTGGTTTTTTTTTTTTTGGAAAAGATAAACAGGTCTGTTATCTGCTAAAGTCCAGAATGAAATACACTGGACATATAACCCTACTAGTTCTATTCTTGTAAAGCAGCAGCAACTAAAAACCCTGTAAAATGTAAGAAAGCTACATGCATCCATGTCAGCCTGTGATCTTTCCCAAAATCTCAGTGGAGGTGTGGATGGAGTCCACAGAGATGCCTTTGGCCACGTCCAGTGTCTGTTCCTGTATCGTTTTCCTTCTTCTTGTTAAGGTCCTACTCTATATTCCTACTCTTACATCATTTGTGAAAGAACTAGAAACAATAAATTTTCTAAAAGGAAGAAGAAGAGCATAAAGGAGAATGGTCATGACTTCCTAAGAGGTTTGTGTGTCAAGAATGTGTGATTTTGGCTACTGTTTTGCATAGTGAAATCTCTGAGAGTTTTGTCCATTTAGACCCATTCTCTCTTTCCCTATTAAATTAAAATTAAGCTCAACTTGAGGAAGAACCAACAGGTTTTATGAAAATATTGTTTTCTGTTTTTAGTTTTTTAGAGAGCTTTCTCTGTTTCATCTGATCAATTAGAAGAAAACAAAATCTGCAGCATTTCTATCCATTCCTAGTGGATGCTGAAGTATCCCAAATAAAGTAAAAACAACTTCTTACTGAAGCAATAGATGTAGAGTTGAGCATTGGCAAGAAAAAAAAATGTTTCATAGTGCTGTGCTTGATATTTCTGAACACTGAGTGGAGTTCAGGTAAGTAAAGGAGGAAATCCATCATATGAAACACAAAAGCAAATGGTTATCTGTGTGGAGAACAAAAACAATTACTCCACCACAAGGAGGTTTCATCAGAAGGACATTCACAGAATCTTGTGACATGGACACCCAAACAACAGCCAAGGATGTTTTACTTGCACATAAGGAGTTATGTGACTTGATTAATGGCAGGTTCAGATTGCCTTCTTCAGGGCTGGGGGTCAATCTGTACAACATCCCACAAGGAAGTTCTTCCTAATGAAAACAAACTGTCCCTAGCACAAGCCAGGGTCTTGTGGGGAGCCTGGGAGCTTGCTCTGTGCTTGCAGAGTGGAAGGTTTGGGTTGGGAATTGTTTGCAGTGTTACCTTGGGGGCCTGCTGTGATACCAGATACAGCCTTCATCTTCAAGCT
Organism: Rhipidura dahli; assembly: GCA_013399225.1. Classification (NCBI taxonomy): domain Eukaryota; kingdom Metazoa; phylum Chordata; class Aves; order Passeriformes; family Rhipiduridae; genus Rhipidura; species Rhipidura dahli. The sequence continues at coordinate 660,211 of VXAC01002366.1, read as the reverse complement.
GTTTGGGATAGCCAGGGAAAAGGGAGAACTTTTTCTTCGTTTTTTTCACTTAATTTTTCCCTGACGGTGGGATGAAAGTGCACCTTTGTTTGTGCTAATACTGCTCAGGGATTGGAAACCAGTGTTTGAGAGATTTTGGTTGCTTTTTTTTTTTTTAATTTCAAATTGCTTTAAATGAACAAAGTGGGTGCAGAGCTTCTTGTGACTTGCCAAGCTAAGACGGCAGAGAAGGCATGGATGTTTTTCACCCCTCTGCTGAGAAGAAATCTGTTTCAGGCAGCTGCTGCTTTTATTATTGCAGTAATCCATGGAGAGAGCAAAGAGAGCAGTGCTGGGGACTGGAGCTGGGAGATGCTGTGCTCCTGCATGGGAAGGGAATGCGGAGGAGTAGCTGCAGCACAGCTGAGAACAGTGGTGAGGTGAGTTGCTTCCTGAGATGAAGGGGCTTCTGATGAATGAAGCCATGACTAACTGCTGGCCTTTGGAGAAGGAGATTGGAGCTTCCAAAGCATCCCAGAATAGCTTTGTTTACAAAACTTGCAAATAATTGAAATATTAGCAGCGTGATTGAGTCATAGGGAGATGAAAGGGTTTTACAGCTGCTGTGATGAATCCTGTGAATCTACAGGGGTTTGTCCACTGGGAATTTCATCCCTAACAGTAGAAATAGCAGCTCTTATTATGAGTCAGGGCTCCTGCTTAGCAGAAGGCAATTAGGGCATTGGTAGATTCAGTAACTGTGAGTCAGTGCAGCAGCAGGAATAGACCACAGGGCTCCTTTGCTGGAGCCCACCCCATTTTTCCCCAGTCTGGTCCCTTACAAGCTCCTTCCCTTTCAAGCAGACTGAAGTCCTCCAGAGAACTCCAACCCAAACAGCTCTCCTGAAGCTCCTTTCAGTGGGTAGCTGCCCAGCTGCCTTTGCTGATGCTCTCTGCCCAGCAAACCAGGTGTGAAGGGCACCAGAGGGGTGATCCTTATCTTCTGGGAGCAACACAGCTCTGCGCAGCAAGGCAAGGCTTTGGAGATGGATTTCTGCTCCCTCCTTGGTTCAGGATGCTGGCCCTTGGGAATACAGGTGATTAGATTTCTCAGGGTGGGTCTGTCCCATCCCGGGGTTATTAGGCAGAGCCAGAAGGAATTCTGTTGGATCCCCTTGTTAAAACATTAGCTGCACTTCACTGAAAAGTCTAATGCTTTAAATTCTGCTGTGATGGCCTCCCAACCCCTGCAACTGTAGGGGGGAAAATTCTGGCCGGATAAAGGATCTGTGAAAAGAAACATCTCTCTTTATATGACACCCTGTTAGCCTTAATAACAGTTTTCTCTCTGTAAGTGCAGTAAAGTATGGAAATATTGCTGTGCTACATGGTGCAATTTTCTGACTGTGATTTTCTCTGATAAAAGCCTTCAGAGAGTGCATTTTCCTTCCCACTTATCTGCCATCAAAAGGCAGCAAATACATGAAAAATTCAGCTGTCACTCTAAACAAAATATACAATTACTCTGGGTTGATGTTTTAAGCAGCAATAATTTCCATAGCAAAAACCCCGCAGCTATTTTCTAAACGCTGTGGTGTTTGCTTCTAGCTTTTTGCATTACTCATGTATCACCTGTTTTGGACATTTGAATGCAAAGATGAGATATCACAAGTTAAAACTTAGAACTTGCCAAATTAAATATTTGCTGGGCTGAGCCCTCAGTTCATTACTTGACTGCTGTTTTGCAGCAGAGAATGAAAAATCTTTTCTAACATGCCAAAGGTGGTTATTTTAGGAAGCTGACGAAGAGGGCAGATGTTATTCAAGTGGTTGGATAAGAAAAGGAAATAGTACATGTTAAGCCTTCTGGAATAACCAGGTAGATGAAAGAAAGTGGAAATGTTCCTGAAATATGCTGATTTGTTTGAACAAATCTAAGCATAAAATAAGTGATGGAAATTTGACACTTCATCTTTCACAACTTGAAATGTTAAATTAAGGCTGCTTATGTCTCATGTTACTTGGAATAAATTATGTATGGGGCATCTCTGAGCTCTGAAAGCACCCAAAACCCAGAACAATGTTCCTGTGGTTTGGTTTCACTTGCTTAGTTTTTTTTGGCACACAGCTTATACTGGAGATCAAGAACCTTCTTGTAACTGTATTTAAAGGCTGAGATGGAAATTTTTCATATGTTGTTTCTAGGGCTGAACCTAAAAATAATAGTAAAAATCAACTTATCTTGGCAAAACAAACAAAATGTTCTCTTTTTGACTCAAGCTGAAGGATCATTGGAACAGGCTATCCAGAGAAGTGGTGGAAGCACCATCCCAGCAAGTGTTCAAAAATGTGTGGATGTGGCACTTGAGGATATGGTTTAGTGGTGAGCATGGTGGTTCTGGGTAAACAGCTGAACTCAATGATTTTAGAGGTCATTTCCAACCTTAATAATTCTATGATTTCTTTTCTTTTGGAAGTCACTTAGGCTTTATTCCTCTTTCTGTCACCCCAGCTCAAAAAACTTCATCTGTGTCATTCTGAAATGCCAACTCAAAACAGCTTAAAACTTCAGAAAGTATTTTAGCACTTCTAAACTAGAACCATTGAGTTTGGAAGAGAAATCTTCCCTCCTGCTTAAGGCAGAAATACCCAAACCCTTTAAAAACAAGAAGCAGGAACTTACTCTGATACTTTTAGTGTCACAGAATCACAAAATCATTTAGGGAAGGGCCCTCTGGAGATGACCTATTCCATCCTCCCTGCTCAAGCAGGGTCAGCTGGAGCAGAAAACATCTAAACCCACACCCAGCTGGGTTTTGATGTTTCCACAAACGGAGATGTCTTGTTTTCTCCTGAAAGTTGAATGTTAATGCATTAATAGTTTTTGTTTCTTCCCAAATTCCATCTCTGCAAATTTAGCATTATTCAAATAGAATATGAAAACCCCCTCCCATCTCACCCTTTTTTTTTTTTTTTTCTGGGAGACATTTCCCAGAAAACACTGCCATTTGCTCCAGTCTGGGTTTTGTTATTGTTGGTTACATATGTGGCATTCTCTGGAGAGCACTGCAGCATCTTCTGGTTTCATACAAGGAAGCCTGGTTCACTCTCCTTGTGGAAATTTTCGTATTATAATTAAGCTTGGCTTTTGTTCAGAGGGTCTCTGCAGTGAGGATTCAAATATGGTGGTGAGGTCATGTCACCAGTTAAAGCCCCTGCAATGAAACAAAGTCCAGAATTCAGTCAATGCTCAGTTAAATTATGTTAATACAGTTTGAGAAAATGAGTATTTAGTGTTTCATGCTGTGTGAAGATATCACTCCACAGTGGCAGAAGAAGTCATTGACCTTCCCACACAAGCAGCTTTGCTGGTTGTTGTGACCTGAGCCAGCCCTGCTCTCCGGGTGGCTGTGGCTCTGTTGTGCCTGACTCTCCCTGCTGGAAGCTTCATGGACTTTGTGTCACACTCAGGTCTAAGCTGGAGAACCTCATCGGTGTTTCCTGGTTGAGTCACCAATGCCTATTGCTGGGGGCAGACCATTTGCCTGCCTCTCTCCTCAGGATGTTGGAGCTAATTCCAGGCTTAAGGAAGTCCAGTGCATTGCAGGACTCAGCCTAGAGAAGCAGGATTTTAAGCAGAAAAATAGACCAAGCCTCTTGGTGAGACTTAGTCTAAGTCAGCTGCTCTGCTGTTTGTATTTATCCAGCAGTGGTGCTCAGCTCTACAATTAAAACAATCTAACACACTTGCATAAAGGCCAGGAAGCAGATGCTGCCACTAGACCTGACAGATTCACTGATAAGCTTCAATGCAAGGCAAAGCATTTAAGAAGATAATGAAGCATCAGCTTTTGGTATTTCCAACCACACGTGCACATTCACAAAAATGTCTTGGCAGAGAGCTCATCCTCCATTTTCAAGCAGAAATATGCACTACTAAGGCTCAAACTTTTGAAAACCATGCTACACACAATAAATAAAATGGACATTTCAAATAAGATATGTGACACATCTGATTAACAATTCTTTAACTACAGTCAAGTGCTTGTGTAGCTAATGGCAAATGTGTTCTGAAGAATGAATGGATGTTTCAATAACATACAGAATATCTTTGCATAGTAATAATGGAAGAAAAGTCAAATTATTCCAGAGTCTGACTAGGCATTGAGTGGAGTTATATGTGAATGTAAATTGGGAAGACAAGGGGCTATATCTCTGTACTCTCACCAACATTTTATAGGTAATGAATTGTTTGGAAAATTTAGCAAAGGAAAAGCTTTTGAGTAGGAGCCTGACAGCCCGTCAGGGTATTCTTAGGGGTTATCTCTGCAAGGCAGGTGGATGAGGAAGGAGACAAGCTTAACCCTATAAAAATAATTATGATATATTATTAGCAACTAATGGCAGTCTAATGGAGTCTTTTCTGCAAAGACACCACTGGCTGCAATTTCTCTTTGTCATCTGCATAAAAAAGGAAGTCTTAATGGAACCTATATTCTGGTAATTTCTCAAACTCAGTGGAATTAGCAGAAATTAGCAGTGAAATCAGCAGGAAACTTTGTGCACTGGAAACTTCTCATGGCTCAGCAAACTTCCACACTACTATTAATGGGAACACCCCCCAGGGCAGCAAGGTTCAACACTGAAACCAGCATTAGAAATCTGTTCAGACCACATAATCTATTAGATCAAGAGTATATCTGGGCTTTTGCCTTTCTTACCTAAATTTTTCCTTTCTGACTTTTTTACATTAAACAAACTGGCACAACATTATAGTGGTTTACACATCAGAACCTGCTGGATCATTTTCATGCCTTCAAAAGGAATAAAAAGTTCCCATAATAACTGTGTCTCTCCAAGCTTTGTGAAAATGGACAGCTGGATTGAGGCCAGAGACCCTACACACAGCCCTATAAAATCAACAGGGGGGAGAAAAAAATTAAAGTCACTGTAAAAACGGAATTTGAGAGACTGTGATCAGCAAACACTGGATGCAGGAAGTCTCACTCCACAGTCCATTGCCTAAAAATACTTGGGTAATGTTTGGAGAAGGGAGAAAGGAGAAGGAGAAGAGGACAAGGATGACATTAGCAAAAAGCAGGGCACATTACATAGTCAATAAGTAATTGCTGCAATTGGAGCTCATCATCTGCTTAGCACTTAATGTCTTGGCCTTTTCAGAGTGAATTTTATTAATACTAATGTCTGAAGAAAACAGTGCAGTCATTATCTCTGTTGATTCTTGTGATGCTCAGAAGTGAAGCTCATCTCCCCTTGCTTTTGATTACTTGACTCTACCAAATTCTTCGTGCTGCCAAGGGCTCTCAGACACTTCAAACGTGCCCCCAGGGTCTCTGAGGAGAAGGAGTGTCAGCACTGCTCCCCTACAAAAGCATACCAACTCCTCCCAGCCACATTCTTCTCCCTCAGATGTTTGGAAATGGAGCAAAAAATGCCAGAAGTCATCACCTTCCCAGGGGTCAAGGTGGGACCAACCAGCCTGTAGTTTCCTCCAGCAGATCTCTCAGAGGTGATGCTGAAATGCCTCACTGGAGAAGGATGGTTTTTGTTCATACCCTGTTCTTTAGAATTCTTGTATGAATTCTGCCGATCTTTTGCTTTTATTTCTCTTCTGTTTCCTTCCATCAGTTTCCCCGGTTTAGAGTAACTATTTGAGGTGCTCAAGGCCCTTGCAGCAAGAGCAGAAATGTTTGCAGTCCTGCAGAAAGATGTTTTCTGTGGATTTTCTCTGAAACTGCTGGTCAAAAATAGTTTGTGTGCTCTAAAAGTGAGGGTAAAGCAGAGGCCTTGGAATATCAAAGTGTTGCAAAGACCTTATTCTGTGTCTTTTTCAAGCACTGATTTCTTGAAGAAGGGAGATCATCAAGAGAACAAAACAATGTTCACATGCTGGGGTGGGCCCATTAGAGGAATGAAGGCTCATTAGTCCTGCTAAACATGATACTGCATGTGGAGTCAAAAAAGCAGAGTGAGGTCTGGAAACTTGGCAGAAAATCAGCCAAGATCCATTAAATTCTCTTTCACATGGCTGATCAGTGGTGGCACTAAATAAAGGCTGGCCCCTCGTTTTGCTGACTAACATGGGGCCATTTTAATTTCACCTGATTATGTTGCCCTGTTGTAAGGAGTCTGACAAAAACAAGGTTTGTGGAGACTCCTACCAATGAATCCTTGGCTGCCCAAAAATCTCTCTTGGCAGCTGGAAGGTTTCTTTTACTAAGTGGACTGACCCATTTTTCATTTCTAAACATCCCAGATAAATTTGCTACAGTACTGCTGCATTTCAGTTAAAGCTCACCAGGTTTCTGTAGCTTATCAATCTATATTGACTACATTTGTGAAATTTAATATTAAAATATTAAAATACTAAAATGGAAGTATTAAAAATGTTGCAATTCCTACCCACCCCCACAAGAAAATGACTTGAGCAAGACTGGCCAACTGAGGGTTGCCAAAGAGTGGGAGTAGACGAAATAAGTGCTGTTGTAGGAAAAGACCATACAATAGTGGAATTGTTTTGGGAGAACTTTTTGTCACACACTTGGATAAGAACTGTGATTCTTTGCTGCTTTTATCAACATTATTTGTAATTTCCTCTTATATTTCCCCTGCTCTTTCTCTGCAGTTCCCTGAGCAGACCCGCTCAGCTGTATAATAAGGAGATGAGCTTTACCTCCTTTTTATCACTGCAAATCTAAAGTGCCTCTGCAGAAGTCAAGCTGATGTTGGCTAGGGGAGAAATGGTCCCGGCAAAAAGCTTTCTAGAGAGAAAAATTCCCTCTCCATTTGTGGAACAAATTAACTACTAGAGGCATCCAGTTGGATGCACCTCTCTGGGGCCAGTGACCAGAGAGATTTAAAAGTCCATTACGCTAATGCCCAATTCCTTCTTTGCACAGAGGAAACGTCCTCGCAAGCTGGGCTGTGGCAAAGTCCTGAGTTTCCATCAGGGAAGGGATTTACATCAGCGAGGAAACATTTGGTGATTACCAACTGCGTTAATCATCGGCTTGAATTAAGAGTCACTGACGAGTTGCTTTGGGAGCCGCGTGGCTGTGCAAGGGAAAAAAAGCCAGAATGAGCATTCCTGAGCAAACTCAGCCTGCCAGTGAGGGATCATCCTTCCCTTCTGTTGACTGCTGACACATCACACAGCAGTGGGGCTCTGTCAGAACAGGACGGGCCCTTTGACAAGGCAAAATCTGCCCTTTTTCTTCTTCTAGGGCACGGCAGCGTGGAGGCTGCTCTGGCTGAGGAGGGGTGTCAGTGTGTGGTGGTGCCACAGGGATCTTGCTGCTGGATGGTTGCTCCAAAAAGGGCAAAGCTGAGTCCTGCCTTGTGTTTCCCAAATGGCTTCTCCATGGCCAAAAGAAGCTGGGTTTGGAGGCCCATCCTTCTGGGGACCAGCACCCAGTGCCCTGCCGAGGGATTCTTGGGAAGCAGGAGCAGCCTTCTAGTCCCTTGAGCCATCTAGTGGTGCCTCCCTTGCCTGTTGAGCTGAACATCTCACTGAAAAAACAAAACCAGCATCCCATCTATGTGAAAACAGTGATTAGTGCCAGAAGCAGGCCAACCACAATGAAAGCACCAGTGCTTTTAGTGGGTTACCAAAGCAACAGAAGTTCTGGCCTGGAAATGGCAGGCAAGATAAAGAGGTGGGTGCCAGCACAGGGTGCTCAAGGCTAAGAAGATTGGTCTGGTGTGATCTGTTTCGTGCTTTTGTCTTGGTGCTTGCAGCCCTTTATGGATCCTCACCGAGCGAGGCTGGGATTTAAAAAGCAAAGCTGAACTTTCCGACCTGAAACCTCAAATCCTTCTCTGATGGTTTTTGTAACTGGAAAGCGGAAATAGAGTCTTCAGTAATTCAAAAGAGATTTAATGATCAAAGCTGCAATTAAAAGCGTGGTGAGTCATCTTACAGTTGTCCATGTGCTAGAACGCACAGGCTGTGCAAGAGATCGTGTTGTCACGGCTGGTTTTACTCAAAACAGGATATAGGAGCTGCTATTACTTACAGCTTCAGAAACACTGAGTTCTGCAGACCTGTGTTTATAGAGCAGAAGAAAAGGCAGCAGTCCTGACTCCCCCGTTTGTGTGTTTATTTAGTAGTTCTGTCTGCAGCATCTGAATTCATTATGGTGCTTTATTGCTTTTTGCCTTCTTTCAGTGTCTGCTCTCAGTAGGAATCTTGATTTTTTTTTTTCATTTACACTAACAAATTACCCACCAAAACAAATACAGAAAAGCTGATCTGTAGAGTATTAAGGGTTTTTTTTTCTTTCTGCCGTATGTACTAACAATGAAATATTTAACTGAACTTCTCACAGTATGTGCATTTTCTCAAATTAAAATTGCAAAAGACAGGGAAATTAAGATAAAAATATCCAACCAAGCTGTTTCTCAGAAACCCTCACAAGTTATCTAATATTTCCCTTTAAATCCTGTTGTTTTATTCTGCTCAATACAAAAAAATAGAGCTAAATACAATTTGGTTTTAGTAAAGGAGAAACTTCTTCCTAAAAACATTTAGCCTGTCACACTCAAAAGCAACTAAAAGGAAGCAGGAGAATTGGTAACTCCCTACTGGAAAAATGTAATAAAAATTTTGATAATCTGCTACAAGTCTTGCTTTCCCTGTTCCTCAGCTCTCTTCCTAGTGGCAGTGAGGTATTTCATGTTTTATTTTCAATTTCTCATAATGGTTGCAATATTCAAACTCTAACCCACTAGAATGTGATTGTCTACTTTACAAAAATCATTGCTGTAGCTCTGCTCCTGCAGGTTTATTTGTAAAACAAGCTTTTTTATCTTGCCATTTTTGACATCAAGTGCCTCCAGTCAGTGACAGATAGATATAAATAAATGCCAACTTTTACAAGAATCCCAAAAGGAACATCTAATGTAAAAATATAATGCAATCAAATAAATTGGTGTTTTCTTTCTTGTTTTTCTTTTTTTTTCTGAAAAGAGGCCTGCTCTGTACACTGAGAGACAAATCAGGTTATCAGATCTAACAAATCTTGCAATCAAGCAAATTCAAATACCTTATCATGGATCAAATCCATTGGGTCACTTCATTCAGTTGACATAACACACCTACAGAAAATGCTCTTAAACCCTTATATTTCTTTACAAATGCAATTCTTTAGCAAATGAGAAGTAGAATTGCTATCTCTATTTTCAGTGCATGAGAATGGCCTTTATCTACTGCAGTCCAAGAGTTGCCACAGTTTAACGGGGAAATAGAAGAAAGCTGTTAAGAAAACATGGATCTTGAACTGAAGGATTTTATGGACTTTTTCTTAAGGTGGCTCAGGATAGGACAAATATTTGATGTCTAAATTTGGAGTGAGAAGCAATCCATCTGAGAACTGGGCAATGGTTTTATCATAGCTCAGCCTTGCCTTGCAATGGGGGGAACATTGGCAGAAGTGGTGAGAACTTCTCCACAACTTGGAAATGGATTTTCAGCGAGTTTTGACAGAATCTGTGAGACTCTTGGTGCAGTCTGAGATGGTTTGTACCTGCCCATGGGTTCAAAGAGCTGCAATTGCTCTGCTGTGTTAGAGCAATGTCTTGGTCTTGATATTAAGAGGCAGAGCAAAACCTTCTAGAAGGAAGGGCTAGACTGTGCAATTATGAAACTCCTACAGGAATTCCCACCTGTCAGCCACTGAGCTAGCACTGCTTTCATCTCTTATAGATCCTTTGTCCTCACCAGTGACACAGTGAAATTCTTATTATGCAGGCCAACAGGGAATCTTTTGAAGTGGAATGACAGGGAACCTACATATCGTGTAGCAATGAGTCCCACGAGCTCATAATGTAATTATTATTACATGTATTAAAAAAAAAAGAGTTGTTGCATGAATTTGAAAGTTTCTTCTTTCTAATTTCATTGTGTACCCCATACTTTTCTCCAACAGAAGAGAAAATTACAGCAATTGCCTGGTGTTCAAGGAGTTGGTGAGGGAATATGGGAATCCACCGTGTGCCTTTATTTTTTCATGAATCTCTCTTCTGTTTCACTATTCTGGTCTCTTCTCTAAATTTAGTCACCCAGTCAGTCCAAAATCTTGTCATATATTTACTGTGATAACTGTCTTGGCCACTCATCCATGCAAGTGGGGATGGCTTTGCTACCAGATGTAATCATGAGTGGATAACTTTAATCTTGATGAGAACTGAAAGCTTGACATGGAGGAGGAGGATTTTTCAAGGCTCAGGCACTGAAAGCAGTGACAAAATTTGGCAAAATTACTTACTTTTTATGTGTGTTCAAAAGAGGAAAAATACTTGCATTTTAATATCAGTCCCACGATCTAAACTGAGAAGGAAGTAATTATACATGAAAGAAATACAGTCTTTTGTAATAACACTTTTCAAGTATCAGTTTCATTCTATCATAATATTTTTATGATTAGATTTACCTTCTAATATTTTAATTACTTTGGTATGAAGTAAGGAAGTCCTTTGTAGCTTATCTCTGAAGCCTGTCTAGGACGTCGCACTTAATGAGGTTTATAATTCAATATGTCCACATCTGCATCTTTAATAATGCCTAACATTTAATCTTCATTGCACCACTTGAATCAAAAGATCTAAAATTAAACCTACTGCAGCTTAATCTAATAATAAACACACATGACATTTTGTGCAAAATGTGTGCCTGATCAGCACGCTGCACCCTTACAATTGTATCAGATGGAGAAAAACAGAGTTTAATCAGCCAAAGGTAGATGGTGACATTTAACTCCCGCTGATGCACCTACTTTGGGAAGCTTTAAGATCCTGTCCCTGGAAGAAAGGGCTGGTTGTAAGATCATTACCGAATTTAGGTCAAAATCCCACTAGTTAGAACTGCATTTACACATGCCCTTGACTGGCGGTGTGATCTTCAGACCCTCTAACTCCAGACAGGTAATTTTGGTACCTTCAGCAGGAGTCAGTGGTAAGGTGCTCCTATTTTGCCTCATAATTAACTGCAGGATGTGAGATCCAGAGGCACCTGGATGTTGTGGGGCTTGTCACCCCTGCAGTGCCAGTGCAGTTCTCAAATGGGAAGGGGAATCTCTCTGGATCATGGGAATAGACTTTCAGCCACAGCCAGGACATTTGGTAGCCACAGCAGCAGGGTTGTGCTCCTCCACTAAAGAATGAGGGACTGCAGATGAGATGGAGATGGGTTTTTGTGCCCAGAAGGAACTTTGGATTAGAAGGTCCCTCTGAATTAATGGGGCTTTGCACAAGCAGCCAGAGCAAAGAGGCCAATTTCTTCAGAGCTTTTTGTGGGCTCAGGGCTTTACATGGGGCCTGTGGGTTTCTCTGTAATTGGGTGCTGTAAATATTGCTTTGCAATTGGGTGCTCTGCTTTGGGGGCTACAATAGCTCTGCCTTGTGACACAGACATTTATCTCTGCTGAAAATGTGACAAACAAGCAGGAAAGACAACATAAAATGTAGAGACATCATGCTGGAGCACAGGCAGTGTTAGAATTGTCTAGAACATGTTCAGGTGAAATGATGAATTTATGACAGCTGAGCCCAGGCATTTAATGAGAAGCTAAAACTTCTCATTTATCCTCTCATTTATTCTTAGGTCAGCTACACTCATAATCACAATTTTAATTTGTTACAGGTGCAAAAATTAGCAGTGTCAGTAAAGGATTGGAACTTACATTAGACTTTGATTCAAGATATGTCCCTGTATGTAAGGGGCTCTGGCTGTGGAACTGTAGAGCAAAGTCTTTTTAAAAAAGTATTTTGGGGCTAGAATGGTGAACAACAGTTCCTTCACCTGAGACACCTGTGTGATAAGCACAGGAAGTCCCCATGACAAATAAAAAGACAGTTCTTCACCAGGATCTGATCAAGATAGTTTGAAATCAGCTGGGTCAGGATAAGACACTGCTGGGCTATCGAGTCCCCTGCTGAAGCTAAACCTTCACAGTTCAACTGGGCTCCATCTGACTTTAATCAAACAGGGGATGATCAAAGTCTACAAATCTCCCTGATCTCTATCAGCATGGCAAACTAAAGGTAAAAATTCTCAATATCTTTCTGTCCCTTTGAAGTCAATGGTGAGCTCTGTGCAGTGTGTGAGGACACAAGTGCCATTTGGGCAGCTGCAGGTTTATGATAATTTTGACGTAATGTTTATGCAGGGGGAGGGAGAAAAGCTGCATCTTGAAATTATAACTTTGCAGCTGTGGGTCCCCTCTCCTCCCCCAGACTGGTTTTATCTTTGGGATTTGCTTTGTCTTGTGGTGATGCTCGAGGCACAATTACATTCAGTGAACCCATTGTCTTAGTTTTTCTTCAGCTATAAATCACAAACTATTCCATTTTTGTACAACCATTTCCCCTCCTGCCTTCCTTGCATACTAGTGAGGTGAGCTGGAGACTCACTTGATAAAAACATCCTGAACTAAACCAGCTGGAAATAGAGAGTATAATAAGCCAGCCTGCTGTCAGCCCTCATCTATTTTTGTTTGATCGGTATCTGAGGGTGATTGAAAGGCTGACTCTCAGAGTTATCCACCTTGAGGCCAACCTTGAAATCGTGTCACGTTTGGCTACTTGATAGCATCTTAAGCATAATGTTAGATCTAGAGCACACACAGTGCAAAAAAAGAAAAAAAAAAATAGAAAGCTGGCATCTTGCTACACTGCACAGCAAAGGAAAAGCAACGTGGAAAGAATCTGACAGACGTGCAAGGAAATGGAAATGCTGCAAGGCAGAAGAGGAGCCGGTCCATGTGCATTAGCAGCTCTGAGCAGGATGAAGCAGTGACTTCCCCAGGGTCCAAGCTGGCCTCGTGTCTAGCTGCTGTTGCAAAACAGGGTCCCTCCTCAGCAGGGAGGATCTGTGTGAGGGCAGCTTTGCCCTGTGTATGGCTCAGGAGAGCTGGCATCAGAGCAGTTCCTGGAGGTAACAGATTCTTACTTGCTGGAGATTGGATTAGGGTTGTGGAGGAGATGGAGAGCGTGTTGGTTAGTCATGCAGCTGTGCTAGGGCTGTGGAGGATGCTTATACAAGACACGTGAGTAGGGAAAACAAAATATATGTTGGTTATGTCGAATAAAGTTGGGGAAAAAGTGACAGTGGCAGGTCTGCTATACAGGAGAGCATTGGCTGTTTTCATTTCAGTTTCTGTTTTCTGACTGACAGCCACAAATAAATAGCTGTGAGGCCAAAAGACACAGCTCTTCAAATCACACCTCCCTGAAAAGAAGGGAGGGGTGCTTTCAGGGGTTGTGTAACTGAGGCTGACAGCAGCAAGCCATGACAATGAGCTCCAGAAGGGAGAGTTAGCAAAGCCAATGCACCTGCTGAAAAGAGTGATGGTTCAGCACAGAGGCCAGCAACAGCACGGGAAGAGTTGTATGTGAGCAGCTCTCACTTTATCTGTACTGGAAATGCAAATAGGAGCTCGCTTGTATTGCCACAGGTGTCAGAGATGTCATGGGGATGACATAAAATGTGGCTTGACTCTGGCCCAATGTGCTGTGCTTGATGCAGGGTTGCATTTGAGATTCACTCAAAATAGCATGATAAAAAGAATAGCATGCTGCTATCACAACAAGAAATATCAAAGAGGTCTAAGCACAGCACCTGCTAGGAAATAAAGGACTTTGTAAAACAGAAGTTGCAGCTGATATAGAATTGTTTGTTTTTTCAAAACATTTTAACATCATTCCTGTATTGACTTCTCTTGTGGGTTTCTCGTGAGATGCTGAGGCTGTTCTCCTCTGGTGTGGAATCCATAACATGCCAGTGGTGCTTTCTAATGCCCTTGTGGAAGGGAAGGATTTTTCCTTTAAATGGAGGGTCTATAGGAATCCATTGTAATCAATGACAAATGCTTTCTATATGGGCAGCTTTTCTCTCTTGGTGTCTGTTTGAGATTTTCTTTTATTTCCTTAGGAAGCAAAGCTCCTTTCAGCTCCCTGCCTGAATGAGTGGTTGTGTTTTCACCTGCACAGTTTAGCCAGCAAAGCTCCCCTTTGGATGGGGGGATGAGAGGCTGCACACAGCTGGGCAGGGCTTTCTGCCTGACTGTGCCCACGGGGTGAGCTGTGCCCCAGGAGATCCACACTCACCCCTGGACACGCTGGTGCAGCCACACTGCTGCTGGGGAGCAGGTGGAGCTGAAGGGAGGGCAGCTTTAATGAGCAATTGGACAAGGATAGGTTTTAGAGGGCAAGGAGGACTTGCCCTTCATCCTCTTTGTCCCTGGAGTTCAGTGCTAGGATGAAACAGGCTGAGCCTCAAATGTGACCTTCAGCTCCTTGGTGCCACAGGGCAGCCAGGGGAGTGATGGGAAAGGTGAGTCTGGGAATTCTGCTGTATTTTTACTATTGCAGCAAAATGTTAATGCCAACACAAAGCCCTGACAGCTTCAGGGCTGGCAGAAGCACTCGGTGCCTGAGTTGCTGTAGTGGCAGAACTGGAGGGCTCCCCCTGCCCCAGCTCTGTGCCAGGTGAGTGTGAGAACCCAGCACATCTGCACATAACAAACCTCCCACCCCACAACTCGCTGGCTGTTGATCCCCACCAACGCTGCTTTCAGCTAATAGGTGCAGGAAAAGGGATGAGGAATGAAGGGTTCCCAGTGGCTGTCCGTAAATTTATTTTGCAGTTAACAGCCTTTGTAATGCACTGCCTAACTTTATCTCATTTCACTGTGGGTGTGCTGGAATAATTGCTCAAGTACTTTGTTAAAAAGAAAAGCTCTCCACATTTCCATTAACTCCCGGCATGGTGTCTGTCTCACTTGGCTGCACTAGGTACCATTTACAGTTCAATTTCACAGTCATGATGGACTGAAACATATAAACCTGCTTTCTCTCCACTCCACTACTCACATGCCTTAATAAACAGAGAGATTCATAAGGTCTGTTACTTTTATTTTTCCTTTGCAAGTCTATTTTTATGAATTAAATCACAAGCTTTTTTTCTTTTCCCTGTGAAAACCCAACTGCCAGAGGAATAAATACAGTGTTATCTTATTCAGTAGAGTGTAATAAGCTACTATTTTAGGGTAGCAAGCCAGGCATACTGAAGTTGTTGCAAACTAAAAAGAAAAAAAATAAATCCAGCAACAAAGAATAGCATTGTATGATGTCAATCTACAGTATGCATGTGTTTATATAATCACATTGGAATTTACTTTGAACTTTAGCCTGGAAAATTTACTTAGTTGGGGGGAAGGGGAAAGGATTTGAGTATCTAGGCACCAAAATAGCTAAGACAAAGTAGTAAAACTGTGTGGCTGGCTGGTTGGTTGTAGAGCAGAACCACGTGAAAATGCAAAGAATCCCTTTTGTAACGGGTAGGGACAAGTAAGCCACTTGATGGTTATGGTATGAGATAAGTATACAAGCCACGGGAAATGCTGCGTTATTCACATTCCTCTCTTATTGTTTTTCCAAGGGTGGTTAATTTTTGCCTTTTTAAGGAACTTTTTTTTTGTCCGTGACTTGTTCTTGCTCTGGTTTCATAATCCGAGTTCTCTGTTGGAAAAGAAAGGACAGTCATAACAACCACTGCACGAGAGAAAACAGGGGTGAGAGATCAGAACACCACACTGTCCTTTCTCCTGTGGCTTTTTTGGGGAAGCAAGAAGAAGAAAACAAACCCAAGCCCATATCTGACCTACCACAGCTTTAATCAGCCCTCATTCCCACTGATTGAGGGGCAGTTGGCTAGTCCCAGGTTCAGTACAGCTACCCACAGAAATCTTTCTCTCTGTGGGGTCTGTCCCACCTGGCCCTTTGTAAAACTGGATGTAGTGGCCTCTCCCTGTCACAATGCTTGTGAGAGAAGAATTCTGATGTCTTAAGCACATTTTTAAAAGTGTTCAATACTCAGCAACTTTTTTTGGGTTACGTTGGCCAGAATTAACAGAAGACCTTAACATGCTGGCTGCTAAGTAAATTTAGAAATTTAGAAAATTCTCTTGCTTTTGCTGATGACATGGAAGCAGAGCCTGCTTCAGAACCTCCCCCAGAAATGCTTGATAAAATGAAATGCACAGCCTTGCATGCTGCCTTTATTTTTTACTGTATTGTGGCATATCCTGTGACAGTGGTGTGGCCACAACTTGGATTGTACGTGGCCCATTCTCCTCTGGTGTTCAAGGGACATCTTACTGTGAACAACACTAATTCAGCCTGCAAAAGGTGTTGGTTATGGGCTGCTGGGTTTTTCATCTCTTCCTGCAGAGCAATACCGACTTAAATTCTTAGGATTTAATTATTACTGTCAGAACAGCTTTGTAGCCTGTCTTTCTCCCTTAAAAGTTGCCTTTTTAATGTATTTTTTGAGAATGGGTGATATTTGGGACTACATTTTCTGCTTAAACATTAAAAAGCATGAGGTTGTTTTTTTTTTTTTTCCCTTAGTAAATGCCACCTGTCCTAAAATGCAATTGGGTGACTTCTGTGATAAATCACCTGTGCTGTGTAACAGCAACATGATTCACCTGCAGACCTAGCTGCTGCAATAGTAAAGCTTTTTTCCAGTCTGCAGTTAAGATAATTTAATGACTTTATTTGAGCTGGAAGACGTAAGCATGTAGAAACTTCCTTTAAGTGACTCACACAGTGTTTGGAAATTCACCATGGCAGCCAGCATTTGCTTTTAAGTTTACTCTCCCCCAGGTTTTATTTGGCTTTAGCAAGAGCTGCCAGGATGTGTGGGCCCAGGGCAGACCCTTGCATCTTTTTGAGATGGGGATCCAGGAGAGAGACAAAGCAAGGTGACATTAGGTCCTGTGTCCCAAATCACACAGATGGGGTGGAGGGGATGAGGAAACCATGCAGCCCTTGCCTGCTGGTTGCTTCCCCCTGAGCCTTTCAAATGCTCTCTGTGAGGCAAAGACACATGAAGAGGAGGAGGTGGATCCTAGAAAAAGGAGACCCACACTTCCAGCAGTCACAGAGGTCTTCTGCTGCTGTAGGAACCACTGAAATCGTCCTGGCCCACGGCATGAGGTGATCAAATACAGCATGGGAAACGATGGAAGGCTGTGGAAAGGCACAGTGGCTGTGTTTGTGGGCAGTGCCCTGAACCCATGGATAATTGATGTGGTGGTCAGTTGTCCTGGAACAGCAGATTCCCCGTGTTCCTCCTGGGGCTGGGGTTTGCAGACACCTGCAGGAGTGGCTGAGTGTTTCTGGCCCTGGGGGCTTTGGCTCAAATCCCTGTTTCTGTAACACTGCATTTCATTTTATACACAGGAAAGCTCAACAGAGATGTTGCTCGGCTGGTTGCTTACCTCTGTGCTCCACCAACTTGGAAGTGAAGCATGTCTGTGAACTCAGTGCAACAACAGAAATTAAATAAGACATCACTCTGTGTCATTAGACCTTGTTATTCCATGTAATTCATGGTTCTATGATCCTGCCACTCTGTGTCATTAGACCTTGTTATTCCATGTAATTCATGGTTCTATGATCCTGCCACTCTGTGTCATTAGACCTTGTTATTCCATATATTTCATTACCAGTTACCTGAAGGAATTTCTGCAGCCAATGAGTTTTCTTCATTTGCTTCCCTCCAGGCTGCTGACTTGCTTCAGTTAGGAATTTTGTAAAAAAAAAAGAAAAACAGCTTTAACCTCATTGATCTTGTGATATTCTTTATTCATTTATAATCAGTAGCAACTTAATCCTTCATCTTTGTGATTCTTGCTCTCCACTTGGAGCCCTCAGAACCAGCAGGGTTTTGGGATACCTGAACCTAGAGCCATAGTTTTTGTTGTCCTCTAATAATTCCTACGTTGAGTTTTATGATCTTTCATCCACTTTTGCTCAGGTTTTATGAAATTAATTTATCAGGTGCAGTTGGGTCTTGCAGACTTTTCCAAGATCTCTGTTAAAATAATATGCTGGTGTGTTTCTTCTGAGTCCTGTTTATCTGCAGCTACTTTTTTTCACCTTCCCCTTGATTCCTCTTCTTTCTCTTCATTGTTTACTCTGCTTTTATTTACATTCTTGAGGAATTGGTTTAGTTGTGGATTTCCTACTTGCTTGTAGCATATGTTTCCAATGCCATTTTTAAATAATTTTTTACTTTTGAGCTTTTTCTTCAAGACCTTGAGACTTTTGACTGCTTGGTCTAAAAAAACCAACCAAAACCCCCAACCAAAAAGCACAAGGAAGACAACAAAAAACCCTGCACCTGCTCTCTTTTATTTGAACCAGGAAACTTTTATAGGATTCTTTCATCTGCTGTGCTCTGTGTTCTTCAAAACAATCTTTCTATTCCCATTTTTCCATTTCTAGTTCATATTTTTTGCAACCAGACTCTTCATCTCAACCTCACCACCCTTCTTCCATTCATGTGCATAAATTGATGTTCATAGATGCTCAAATGCTGACCTAGTAACTGATCAAAAATCCTGTCAGAACAAATATAAAAGTTGATACAAGAAAGGATTAGTAATGGACACAAAGTAAAGTTTAACTGTGCCCCTCTGCTAAGAGTGCCTCTGAAATTATCCCAGGAAAAGGATTTTTTTCCCTCTGTCTTTTTTATCAGACTGCCTGGGTTTTCCTGGCTTCTGCCTTTATGCTGACAAAGATGACAGGAGACAGTAGGACCTGTGTGTAACAGCCTGTGTTTCTGGTCTAGATTCCTTGCCAAAACAGCTACACTTAGCACTTGCACAGCTCTTTTCATCTTCAAAGCCTTTCACAGATCCGATGTAAACAGCCAGAGTTCCACTGATTTTGGTGGCAAAGAGCTCAGTAGCCTTCAGAAAAGGATTATGCATTTGCATGGAAAGCAGGAATATCATCTGCTGCTCTGCCAGCTAAAATTCTGCAACGGTATCAAACTTCAAGCTAGAAAGCATTATTAGCTGAATGAGGTTTAGTAACATTCCTGGTGATCAACATGCACATTCCTGACTGCAGTTTGATTGGATGAATCCAGGATTGATTATGGAATCAATCCTTAAATGTGTTTACAAGAAATGCAATTGCTGAGACCAACAGTATTTTTGAGTGCAATTGATTTTGATGTTTTATCAAGCCATGTTACCTGCACGTCCTAATGCTTATGCCACACATGTGCAGGTATTGCCTTGGTAGGTTTTTTTCAGTGTATCAACAACTTTGAGATTTATTTTGTGATGTTTCACAGTATTTAACAAATAAGACACCTTATTTCACTAGTACATCCTAGCCTATAAATAGTATATCCTAAACAGATATTTAGATACGTAAGTATATAAATGTTTATTATACATAAAAATATAAATCTTAAATATATTGCTATATTTAACTTGGAGTGCACTTAAGAAGTCAAGCCCTGTTCCTTCCCCCTGCTCCTTTGCAGAACCAGGTCTGTCTAGCCTAGGATGATATTTATCTACTATTTTTGCCTATTTTGTTCTGCTTTCATCTGTTTAGAGACTGACACCCAGTTTGCATTACAGTCAGGTGACTCTGCTTCTGTAGTTAAAATTAAACCAATTGTTTCCAACTGTCCTTGTAAATTGTACTTATCTGTATTTCTTATGATTCTTGTTGATCTTCTCTGAACCATCTCTAAATTTTCTACATTTTTCTTAATGGGATGTGCAAATTCAGATCTCTCAGCTGTGTGTAGAGCAGAATGTCCATCTCCCACATCCCATAACACATCTGCCAGTGCATCCCAGAGCAGGATCATCCTTGTGTGTACAGTGTGATGGTGGCCATTCAGAAAGTCTGTAGTAGCCTCCATTTCTGCAGTGATTTTGCTGAACCAGTGACCCCTGACTCATGTTTTTTGTTTGATTTCTATTTGTGTCTTTACTGAGTTTCATTGTGTTGATGTCAGACCATGACTTATGAACTGATGCCCATTTGTAATCTGAATTTATTAGCAGGAGAAACAGGCTCTCCCTGTTGTGGAAAAAAGAGTTTCTCCTCAAAACCTGCTTGAGAAGGGATGGATGAGATGGGGTGAAACTGTTTCAATGATTGGAATTGCTTTTCCAACTGCCCTGTTGGAACTGCTCTTCCAACTTCATCAGGTACTACAAAAACAAAAGCTTGGGCTTCATCAGAAAGGTTTTTATGGCATGGGCATATTGAGATGAAAAATATTAGCACTGACTCTGAAAAGAGGGCTACTGCTGCATCCATCCTTTACCTGGCTTTCTGTCAGTCTG
Source organism: Rhipidura dahli (assembly GCA_013399225.1). NCBI lineage: Eukaryota > Metazoa > Chordata > Aves > Passeriformes > Rhipiduridae > Rhipidura > Rhipidura dahli. Next base: position 640,043 of record VXAC01002366.1, on the reverse strand, counting down.
GACATCAGATTCTTGAACCCAACCCTCCTGTGGATGTCCAGTCTTCTCCCAGATCCCTGAAATGTAAATGTACATGTGTGTTTTATTTTTGGGTGTGGAAAATGAGGTATGGGTTAAGCTGAATTATGTTCACTGCTCTGGGAACACCATGCAGCACAGCCAGGTTTTTAAGCCACTGTTTCAGAGTTATGAGCTGATGCTTCAGCACAAGTCTGTTCCTCTCATCTGAAATTACCTCTATAACCTCTGGAATATGAAAGACTTGAATTAAATCAACCACTCCTCCAGTGATTCATCTGCTTTTTAGTGTCAGTGGATGGACAATGTTGTCCTTTCTCTATCACCAGTGCATTCTGCAGGTCTGTAACCAAACTCTGCAGAGGCCAGTTCAACAAAGCTGACCTGGCTTCATTGTCCCCAGAGCAAGTCCTTCTCCTGGGGGAGCACTGTCATTGCTACTGCCATGCTTTATCTGCAGCAGACTGGGGGAGAAAGAGAAATAAGTGTCTCTAGCTGTCTGCATAGGTATCATTCCTGTTGCTGGGAAGAGGAGGTAACAAGCCTGCATCAAAGGGAGATGTCCTGGAAAGCATTGCTGTGAGCACAAGCCTGTTTGTGTCTTTTTTGTGAACATATTGTTTGCAGTCAAGCGTTTCACTGCTACTTAAAAAATGCAGAGTGCAGAGGGATTCAGAATCAATCCTATCCTCTCCTCTGTAATGAATATTCACCTGTTTTCAGCTGTATGTCTCCTTTCTGCAGTAACATCTGAGGACTTTATTACTATTGCATCCCTCAGGATTCTTCTTCAGTGTGTCATTCTCTGCTCTTAAATATCTGACACTGACTTTCTCCTGACTGCTTCTTGTATCCCTCATAAAATCCTTCATAAAATCAGACTCCTGTCTCCCAATCCTTTTTGATTATTTCCTTCTGCCCATCCAGTGCTTTCTTTTCTCATAATTTCTTTACTGCTTTCAGCTCTCTTCTCTACACAGGCCAATAGCATTTACCTGAATCCTCAGAGAGCTTGGGATATTATTTCTCCTCCCTTTCACTTCCATTTAAATGTATTGTGTTCCCAGATAGCTCCAGACTGCCACAACAATTATTTCCTAGTGAGACTGAAGGTGATAGCTGCAAATACTTTCAAACTGCTACATTCCTCATTCCTAGCATCCCATATTCCCTCTCTTCTGGTTACCATGGGCAGCTGGTGAGACAAATACAGGCTGAGAATAACCTTCCCTTCTGCCCTGGACACCTCTCTGAAGTAAAATCCTCTGTCTCCACTCAGTTCTGATTTCCCTATGGTGTGTCTGCTGCCACACTTCCCTCCAGGATGCTGCCAGAGGAAGTTGTAGCTCTGTTTTAGGAAGCTGCTGGGATGGGGCTGTTGTTTTCCTGTTTCTGCCAGCACAGGTGGCACTGCTGTCCTTGGGCTGCCTCCAGCAGCATCCCAGCAGCTGGAGCCCTCCTGCTCTCCCTGCCCAGGGCCTCTCTGTGCCCTGTGGGGCAGCAGGTTCAGGTGTTCTCCCAGGCTGTGTCACCAAGCCCAGCATGGCCATGCCCATCCTCTGTGGCTGCTTCTGCAAACCTCACTGCTGAATCTGTCCTGGCACCAGGGGAGGCTGAGACTGTGAAAAGGTTAATCAGGGAGACAAGGATGAAAATATGTTAATGGTATTTAAACCTGCAGTACTTTCAGCTAAGAACAGCCCAGCTTTGCTGGTTCTGCAAAGCTCTGCCTTTGTACAATGGGGAACCATTGGTGTGACCCAATCCTGTAATGTGCACTTAATGCTTATCTGTAAAATACAACCCTGATAAAAATAGCAGCCCCTCAGACTCTGCTGGGTGTAGAAAGAAATGCACTGTGGTGTATTTGGGATTAAACCCTTTAATAGCAGTAATTCTTCCATTACAGCACAAAGCATTTTACTCTATATTGGAATATGTCCAGAAAGGCTGTTCACTGGAATAGATTAACAACCTGAACACTAGTTTAAATATTTAGATTATCTTCCAGTATCCCACATCCAGGCTCATAAGGGAACAAAGAACCTCTTTCCAAATCCAGAGGACTGGGATATTGATTGCAGGACTCCAGCTGCATGGAAATAATGCACTGTACCACAAATATATCAGATGTTGTATCAGCTGGGTAATTTTTTATTGCTTTTGTGAAAATGCATCTGTTTTGATGCAGATGTCACTGTCCAATGCAAGACCAAAATGAATAATATCTTCATGCCTTCTGGTAGTAATATCTAAATACTGTAGATTAATTTTTTTCTTCCTCTTTTGAGCATATTATCTTTCATTCTGTCTGGAGCAGTATTATTTTGTGCATCTGTCACTGATAGTGATGTGCTGGGAGGAAGGGTGAGCATAATCATTTAGTTATGAGACACTGAATAAAACAAATGATCTTTTCATAGATTCATAGAATTTAAGTCCAGAAGGGATTGTTGCATTTAGCCTGACCCTGTCTATAGCACATCTTTATAAAGCCAGAGCTGTCTAATAATTTTTGGGGCCCATGTTGCATATAATTATGAGTCTCCTGGATAAATACCAGCTGTTGGGATGCTTCCAGCTATGCCTTTTCCTGAAAAGCCTTCTGTATAATAGAAGGGGACTGATGATGCTCTTTTTGAAAGAAAAAAGAGCTACGGGAGCCAGGACCGTAAGAACGAGCTTCAGGTCCAGGAGGAATGAGGGTTTCTGGCACAATTCTGAAAGTAGTAAGAATAGGTGTTGAAATGGAAGGATTCCCCAGCCTGGCAGGCAGCTCCTTCCATTTCAGAGTGGAAGAATCATGGGAGGATCAGACAGCAGTGCCCCAGAATGAGAGACTTCTCCCTCAGGTTGCAGCAGCTGTTGACAGTGTCCAAGAGCTTCCTCTTGGATGCTGTGTGTAAAGGAGAAGGAACATTTATCCCTATGACAGTAAAAGGGGCCTACTTTTTCCTTTTCTTTTTTTGCTCTTGTCTATGTTGTTTCTGTAACAAGCAGCCTGCCCACAGCCACAGCAATCGTGTGATGGGTTTCTAAGGGGTTTTCTAATCACAAAGGGTTACAAACCTCCTGCAGTGAGACTGGGTTTGTAAGGTTTCTGCCTGTTTGTGCCAGTGATGGTTAGTCCTGTCAGTGCACGTGCTGCAGCGACTGCTGCCTGTGGTGAGGAACTGTATTTTGGTTGTACTGTTTTACTCAGAGCCTTGTGGGCTCGACAGACAGATACTGGAGCTCTCCAAATGTTCGTGTCAGTGCTTTTCTGACACCTGCCTGTGCAGATACAATTACAGCAGCACAGCCCTCTCAGGCCATTAGGCACCATCAATCAATACTGGTTAGGGCTGCAGTTCCAGAAGTGGGATGGCAACAGGATGCCTGCAAAATGAGCCTCCCTTTTCACTCTGTACAGAGCATGAGCTGTGTCAGTAACTGCACTGTGGCACCTCTCATTTCTGAATGCTGTTTCCCGAGAAAAATGAGCACAAAATAACCTTTATCCTGTTATCCTGTGGTTTTTTGTATGTGCCTTGTGCTTGCAAGGCTGTAACAAGCTTTCTTGAGAAGATTGCCTCTCTCCCTTTCTTTTGTGGGTGACTCAACACAAACCAGATGGGATCCCAGGTGTGGAGCCTGAGTGTGGCTGCCCAGACTTCTGTGGGACAGCAATTGAGAGTTCTGATGGTTTCCCTCCTGCAGTCTGTTTTTCTCTCTCTCTCTCTTTTTTTTTTTTTTTTTGTTTTTGTAATTAATTCTTTATTTGGTTGGGGTTCTCATTGCTTCTGAGTGAAATGTGTCCAACCTGATCTTGAATCTCTCTCTGGGAAAAAGGTACTCAGGAGAAAAATAACTTCCTCCTCATTTTGACACAGCCTTCTATACAGCCTGAATGTCAGGAAAGCCATTTATAGAGCATGTACAGTAATTGCATGCTTAATATTTCATCAGCTGCATTAAGAGTAATGTCACTAAAACCAGGTATAGACTTAAAAGGATCTCTTTTGACTAAAAGTGACTTTAGAGCTTTTTGTGTATAATAATAGCAGCAGGATATATCATTGTAGATGTTGTTACGGGGTTCTGAATTTAATAATTCAACGCACGGAGACACACACAGATTTGCATTGAGATTTTTGGACAAAGCATATGCTCCTGTTTGGCAGTGATCCTCTAATTACACCAAGATTAGGCTGGTGTGAAGCAGATTGCTGCAGCTTGAGCCACGCTCCTCTTTCACAGCCAATAGATTGCAATATTTTCAGGTAGTGCAAACCTCACTTTTTTATTGCCATGCTCCAGCTGTAGGAAATAGAGATTAGAATCCAGAATGGTTTTCTACCAGGCTTCCTTTAGCCTCTTGTGGTAGGATTTTGTGCAGTTTGGACTCGAGGCAGAAGGGTTTCCTTTGAAACAGGGCTTTGATTCACTTGAATTCTACTGCACCATCTCAGCTACTGGGAGCAAAGATCTGCTGCCAGCTGTCAGTGGGACTGAAGCCCTTCAAAGATGGAAAATAAAAGAAGGAATTTATTGGATGTGTCTTAACAACAAATCTCTTCACCTCTTCATCTCTTTTCTTAGAAATGAGAAATAATCTTTGCAAGATCTTGTGTTAATTGGTAAAGAGGAATTCCTCAGTAACACATGCCAGTGGTCTTCTTCAGAAACACCCTTGTTATTTGTCATTTCTTTTTATTATTAAGCTAATAATTTTGCTGAACATTAGTAATGGATCCACTGGGGTTTTTGGCTAACTATGAGGAAAAATTGTTTTAATTTAATCACTGATGATAAATTTCACTCTTTTTCCAAGTTATCATCAGAGCAGGTTTCACAGGTGTCCTCTTCCAGCTTGAGCATGTGTGCATTTTGAGTCATGCAGCTGAACTTACACCAGCAACCAGAACTCATTTCTGTAGGTGCAGCTTGGGGTGGGCCAAAATGCTGGAATTTGTACATTCCAGGGACTGCTGTACTGAAAGACATCTTAGGAAATCTGGGAGGTGATACCAAACTGTGAAGAAGACCTGTCAGAGGAGCACTTTATTTTGCACCATTGGAACTCAAGTCTGTCTGTCCTCTAAATTATACATATACACACACACATATGCATATATATACACAAAAAATATATGGTTCTTTCAAGGTTAGGAATGGAGAAATTATTGAATGGAGGACATCCTGCCTTCAAAATGTGCCCACCAAGCGTGGCAAACCATTGCTGATTTTCTGTCTGGATCAACCACATTGAATGGCAATGTCAGGCATGTACAGCCACTGCTCTATAGCTGCTCTAAATTTTACAGATGAGGAAGATTTATGCATTTGACTAAAAAGAAACTCAGCTTTAGAGCTTACTTACCATTTGAACTGTAATTAGCTGTTTTATAAATTCCATCCTTCATGTAGAGGTAGTGGAGTGAGAAATACATCACTCTGATACTTCTGACCCTACTAATTCTGCTGGGGTGAGAGCAAATTTACTGCAGATTCCTTTGAGGCTTGTGGCTTTTTCTCCACACTGCTTGTGGGGCAGTGATTTCATGGGCAGCCCTCACACAGCAATGCCAGTGGGATACAGCAGAAGTGAATCCCTAGGTGCCAGTGAGATGCCAGGTATATTTCTGGGTGCAGAATTAACTTAAACCAGCCTTCTGCTCTCGTGCAGGAGTGAACTCTGCTCCCTTTCCCCGACATGTGTCAGTAATCTGCTGCTTTTGCTGGGTGGGACTGCCCTTTTCTTTTCCTGTGTTTTGTTTGTACTGGACCAAACATCTTCAGTCGACTATGGCAGCTCTTTCTACTTGGTATTACACACAAATGATTGGAAATTTGGGGGATTTGTTTCAGGTAGCTGATAACTCCAGAAATATCTTTTAATTTATACCTGCTTTCATAATATTTCAATATAATTGATATAAATTGAGATATACTTATACAATGAAGTAGAGCTGGGTCTTAAAGTGTTTGTTTTGGTAGTGTTGGAGGTTTCTCATCTGCAGCTGGCAGAAAACTTTCATTGGAAGACTAATTAAGAAGAGACAAACAGTCATGGCTAGTTCCATCCTTGAGGAATATTTATTTACTGAAGCCCTTACAGGAATTCTAGTTTTTGGTTCAATATGAGGCATACTTCCATGGAAGCCAAACCATCATAATGATATTAACTGATGTAGTTACTTAACTCAGCCTAATGCTGTCTTTACATTGCAAAACATCAGTGTTAGCTCTTGGTTCTACAACAGAGTTTTAATGAACACAAATCAATTGCTCTTATTGCTGATCTGGAGATTGCAATTAAACAACTGGTCACTAAAAGGTCAGAAATGCTTACTGCTGGAGAAAGGAATCTTCATCTTGTCATCTGCCTTTTAGCACTGATTTTAGTACCCGTATTTAAAAGAGAAATAAATCAGAAGGACTCTCAATAATTAATGGCTTTGCCTTTTTTCTGTGTGGCATTAGTATGGTAGCTTCATCCTGGCCTTTCCTGGAATTTCAGCAAATGCTCCATTTAATGAGGGGATGAGTTTCTGCTTAAATGCTCCAAAGGATTTGGTTTCCAGCTCTGGGAGTTTTCCAAGCTGTAAACTGTTGATCACTGTTTCAGGCTCTGCTTGAGGTATTGGCTCCTCAAATCTAATTACATCTCCTTGTGATAGAACTGCCTGATGTGCTAATTTAAAAAGTTTGCATCTGCTCTGTAGGACTAATGTATTTCTCTATGCCTAATTTGGTAAAGAAATCCCAAAAAGTGGATTTAGGGGATCTAGGATCACTACAGAGTCTTCTTTCCTTTGAATAAACCACTTTCTGATAATCTTTGTAAACAGTGTGTCAGTACTTCCTGTTTCATAAAGGATTGTTTCAACTAATTTTCTTGGTGCTGCTGTTTCTCCTTCAGTGGTATATTCACTTCTCCTCCAATATTCCCTAATATTCACTTCATGTCTCCTCAAATATTCCCTAAATTCCCCCCCACCTTCCTGAATTCATGGGAGGATCCCATCCTTGCACTATAGAGCAGAGATCTAGGTTTTTTCCTCTTTCTCTTTTTTTTTTTTTTTCCTAACTTCTTTTTCTCTCTAGCCATACCATACAGCTCTGCAACTTTCCTTACCAGCTACATCTGCCACTCCCTGTGGTTGACTCTACTTGAACCTTCTGCCTTGTTTTGCTTCTACCTTCAATTGCCCTTCGATTTTTTATTTATTTTTTCCTGAGAGTGTCCTGAAGCCCAGTAAACTGGTTCAGTAAAACCCAGCAAATGTGACTTTGGATGCTGTCCAGATGCTCCCACAGTGTGGAATTCTGTGTGCTTTGCCAGGCAGGATCAGGCTCAGTCACATCTGCAGCGTTGATGTGAGCGTGGTAAAAGGGATGTTGTGGGGATTCCCGTGAGAGTACTCAATGCATAAAGAAAAAGAATAGTTTAAGTCCTGCCCACACCATGCCAGACTCAGGAATGGCACTGAGGAGTTAGGAAAGAGCCACTGCTGATGGCTCTTAGAAATCATGAGATCCATGTGCAGTGGCAGCCACAGGATCCAGGGTGCCCTCAGGAAGGATGCAGAGAGCAAAGCACTGGGACTTGTTCTACTGCTGGAGATAGATATAATCAAAGTCAGTAAAGGCATGAATTACGTGGACTTGGAAGTGTTTCTCACCAAATTCTGCACTGCTTCTGGGTGGAGGAACTCTTTGAAATTGGTAGGAAATGAGTGTCAGACAGGTGAAAGAAATTGTTGTTTCTCACAGCAGGCAGTGAAATTCTGGGGTGTTTTGCCCCAGGAGATTCAAAGTGGAACAAAACACATTTAATTTCATCCAGTAGATCTGAAGTGGATCTAAAGAGTACAGGTAGAGCAGTGTTATCTGTGTCCCTATTGCAGTTGCTCCAGATCCTGGAGGAGCAAAGGGACAACAGGCTGCAGAGTGGCCAGGCTCAGATTTTGTCTCTAAACAGAGAACCGTGGCCCAAGGCAGGGGGATTTCTGGGCTGGACAGACCATAGCTGCAGTCCCTGGGAGTATTTCTTGCACATCCAGCCTACACTGCTCCCACTGTTCAAGCACTAGCTTGGCTGGTTGTGCCAAAAAATCCTACATCACTCAACTGCTGCTTGTTTGTTGAAATTAAACCTCTGAGAAGCAGGGATCCCTCCTTTCCCCTTGCATGTTTTTCCCCAGAATACAGCTCATGTTTTGGCTTGGGTGCTTTGGTGCCACTGTGATTTGTACTGCTAAAAAGGTGTATGTGCCATACAAATAAATTTATGAGCATAATGCACATTAGTTCATTGCTGTCATTGAAATATCTGGACACAGGTGACGAATACAAAGCAAGTAATGAAATTCATGTGATTCAATCATCAGAATGAGAAAAAGAACCAAACTAGCACTGTAAATGTCTTTTTGCTTACTTATGTCAGCTTACTTCCCTTTTGGTATTTCCCTGTCGTGGTGTCATTAATATTTCCATCCCCCCTGCATCCTTAATGATTTACTTGGTTGACCTGCATCATTTAAAATATTTTTTCATTATAGTGATTTTCTCATTTAGGTCGCTGGGACATCTCGATATGTAATCAGTTTTCTCTAACAAATGACCTCCTTTAACTTCATTAGTTCAGAATTAATTTACTAGCATCCAAGATATTGAGTGACTCTGTTTAGTAAAATATAGCAAAAAAAAATTAATGTTCTCTTTCATTTATGGTGAAGGCAAACATTAATTAAACCCTGTATATCTTTGCTGATTTTGTTCACACTTGAGTTTAATAAAGAGGGGACGTTTGATGGGCTGTCACCAGACATCAGATGAGGGTGGGATTACAGGATTTCTTGGTGTGTGACGCTTGGGGAAGGCTGGGGAGTGTCGTTGTTGTAATGCGGGTGCGTAGAGAAACCACATGAGTACAGGGTCAGTAGAAATGGAGGCAAGGCCAGTTTAATGGCTTTTTTCCCGAGGCTTTTAGATGTTAGTTCACAAAAAGTAAGTTAAATGGCATAAAGTAATTGGTCCTCTGGCCATCCACCCCTCAAGGGGGTTGGCCCAACTCTAACACGTCCGTTCCCAAGTGTTTTTCTAGTTGAAGCCATAACAATCTGGGATAAACAAGTCACAGGTGTGGATATTTAATAAACCACTAATTTTGTTTTGGTTAGCTTGCCTGGGAAAGACAGAGTTCTCACAGAATGCTAGAGAGCTGAAGAAATTCACTGCTAAAGCCTTTTCAGCATCTATAGGGGAGGACGTGCCTTTGGCCGGGCAGTGCTGCTGCTCCTGCGTGCCAGCCTCAGCTCCCGGCTCATCCCGCTTATCTCAGCCTTATCTCAGCCTTATCTCAGCCTTATCTCAGCCTTATCTCAGCATTGCTCCTTCTGAGGTGTGCGGGTTGTTTCCAGGCTCAGCCAGACACCAGCCCCTCACTCTTTAAGGCTTTGAAAGTTCCCATTCTGCCGGTCTGCTGGCCTGGGGATGGCATTTCTCTTCCTGTCCTGTTGCGGTGAGCCATGGCCAGAGCCATGGTCAGATGGACCAAGCAGACCAAAAGGTCCATTGGTTTGATGCCTCCACAGCTCAGGGGACCGAAGGTACAGCAAACACCCAAAAAGCTGTGTGAAAACATGCTGACCATTGGCTCCTGCTCCCTCCACCCCTTATGCTTCATATTTGGTTATTTCTCCAGAAAGTTCTATATTTCTTGGTATCTAATTGGCCTCTGTTACCCCTTCCCCCCCCACTCCTTCTCCCATTCACTCGTACCCCTTCTTCCCATGCTTATTTNAATTCACTGCTAAAGCCTTTTCAGCATCTATAGGGGAGGACGTGCCTTTGGCCGGGCAGTGCTGCTGCTCCTGCGTGCCAGCCTCAGCTCCCGGCTCATCCCGCTTATCTCAGCCTTATCTCAGCCTTATCTCAGCCTTATCTCAGCCTTATCTCAGCATTGCTCCTTCTGAGGTGTGCGGGTTGTTTCCAGGCTCAGCCAGACACCAGCCCCTCACTCTTTAAGGCTTTGAAAGTTCCCATTCTGCCGGTCTGCTGGCCTGGGGATGGCATTTCTCTTCCTGTCCTGTTGCGGTGAGCCATGGCCAGAGCCATGGTCAGATGGACCAAGCAGACCAAAAGGTCCATTGGTTTGATGCCTCCACAGCTCAGGGGACCGAAGGTACAGCAAACACCCAAAAAGCTGTGTGAAAACATGCTGACCATTGGCTCCTGCTCCCTCCACCCCTTATGCTTCATATTTGGTTATTTCTCCAGAAAGTTCTATATTTCTTGGTATCTAATTGGCCTCTGTTACCCCTTCCCCCCCCACTCCTTCTCCCATTCACTCGTACCCCTTCTTCCCATGCTTATTTTACCCCATAACTGATAGTTATTGGTTATTGTGTGTTTTCCATGCCCTGTGTGCAGGGGTATGACCAATAGTTATTGGTTATTGTGTGTTTTCCATGTCCTGTGTGCAGGCTATAACCAATAGTTATTGGTTATTGTGTGTTTTCCATGTCCTGTGTGCAGGCTATAATCAATAGTTATTGGTTATTGTGTGTTTTCCACGCCCCATATGCCGGGTATAGGACCCCGCACCCGCTGGATTTGAGTGGCTTTTTCAGCGGTTTTTCTGTTCAGCTGTAAACTCTTCTCCCATCACCCCAAGAAGTCCCCTCGCGTTTCTTCCTTGCCTCCTTCACACACCCTGACCAGCGGTGGGCCAGGTGGAACCGAGCTGGAGCTCTGCCTGCCCTCCCTGCGCTGCCATCGGCTTCTGTCCCTCCCTTCGGGGCAGGTGGGAGATGGCCCGGTGCCGGACCGCGAGCACCGGCAGAGACCCCGCGGCACCGTCCCTCGACAGCGGGCACCGCACATGTGGGATGGCTGATGTGGCTGCATCTCTGTAATGAATGGCAGCAAGGCTTTGCTCAGGGGAATGATCCTCATTCCTGGGAAAATCCAACCATCTGGGGATTGTGCCCACCTTGGGGGGGTTTGCCCCAGTCCCCGTCCTGCTGGTGTACTGGAGCTAAAGGGGGATTGGATGGGGGCCGTTGGCCCTGTCAATTATTCTCCCCTGTTCATAAGAAGAAAGTTTGTAGAGGGATTCAGGCAATCCATTTACATCTCTTGAAGGAAAAGAAATTGGAAATGCTAAAGCAATTTATTGCCTTTTATATTTGGGGATGAGGGGTGCTAAAGTAGAGCTAAAATTTAACTACCTGCAAAAACAAATAAAAAACCCTGCAATATTTCAGGAAGTCATAATCCACTATACTTGTATATAAGTGCATTTTCAGATTCATTGTGGAAAATTTAACTTGCTACTGCTTTCTGCTGAAAAACTTGCTCATAAAACAACATGTAATTGGTGGATCCTGTAGTGTTCCTGGTATTGTTTCTTTCCTTTTTACATTCTTACAATTTGCATAAAACACTTAGACAGGATTTTTTCCCCCAGACCTCATATTGCAGCATTACAAGTTTTCAGCACAATAAGTGTTTTGCCTGCAAGGCCTGTATCTAATATTGGCTCATTTTGAGTGTCTTTTCCCATTTAAATGTTAGTCCAGGAAACCATAGTAATTGTAATCAAATGAATATACCCAATATACCGGTTATACGACTACAGGGTGTCTTTTTTTGGTCTAATTCAAATGATCTTAGAAAACAGGAGAGATGATTCAGGAGCTCCTCTAAGATGAGTCTTGCTCCTGGCAAAATTTACTCTTAGGTGGATTGGAAAAATAAGAGCTGGCATCTGAGAAAACAACAAAAACCAAAATAGGCTAATACCTGCTGATTGCATGAGGGCAAAGCCACCGCCACCAAAAAAAAAAAAAAAAAAAAGCAAGCTAAACTTGCCCCCTCTGCCTAGCAGAGCATTGCAGAAGAGCCCTGGAGATGTTCATTGTGAAAAGAGAGTATAGGAAATACAACTTGAGCTTCATCCAGGCTACAAATCCTTCCTGTTTATTTTCCCCATCCAGGAAAATCACTCTCAGCCCAAAGCTTGCATTGTCAAGCACTGGAACAGGCTGTCCAGGGCAGTAGTGGAGTCACCATCCCTGGAGGGATTTATCAGATGTGCAGACGTGGAACTTGGGGACATGGTTTAGTTGGGACGTTGTTTAACTGGGACATGGTTTAGTGGTGGGCTCTCCAATCTTGGGATTCTTTTTCAACCTGAGCAATTCTTTGATTCAGGATAACTCAGGATGAATTGATGGCTTGTTTGTGTAGACTCCCTGATTGCCTGAGCTATTCTGGGACAGCTACTGCTCTACAGGTATTCTGCTGTATTTTTTATGTCCAGATGAATCCAACTTCTGAGATGAGGCAAATTCTTCCTGGCACCATTACTTAGAGAATGGCTTTGTTTATATGTTAGAGCAGGCTCCCTGAAGCAGCTCTTGGGAATAGCAACCTCCTTGCCCGGAGAGTAGACAGCTTGGCCACTTGAAAAATTGCTACCAGCTACATCTGGGCCAGCCAACAATCCCCTGTGTGGCTCTGTGAGCCACAGGATTCCCAAACCAGCAGCATAATATTTGTGCCCTTTCCTGAGAACCTCTATTGGCTTTCCACCCTGCCAGGCTGCCCTAGGTGGGTTCTCAATGCCTCTGCTTATCCTCATCCTCGTGTGGGAACACAAGGGGCTGAATCTGGCTGTGCCTTAATCACAGATAAGTGAGAAAACTTTTTAACAGCTCACATTTGCTTAACCAGAGTCATGTCTTTTTGTTCCTGCTTCACACACAAGTGTCTCCATTTTATTAGCTATTTATAAATACCTAATTAATTTATGCAGATGAGCTTGGTTATTATGGCTCTTAAGGCACTGCTGGTGCTCTAGATGCTTTATGCTGGACATGTTGAGTCTTAGCAAAGAGGGAAATCAGATGAATTTTTCCTTTTAGGAATGCTCCAGCTGCTCTCTGTAGTTGTCAGTCTAAATTTGAGCAGAGGTATTGCACTGAGCCAATCTCCTCTGCAGAGATCCTGAATGCATGTTCATGAAGCAGCTCAGTGCATCAGGGGGCTTTAGCTCCAGGGCTGGGATAATTTAGAGAGGATGGAGTTTTCCCCTTGTACAAATTCACTCGAATTCGCTTCAAAGGCTGAAGAGAGCTCCCAGCCAAGGTGTGCTCTGTGCAGAGTGTGCTCACAGGGGTGAGTTTTACCCACCGTGACAGTGCACACAGAGCCCTGCTCAGATGATAACACGGAATGACTGTGCAGAGGACTGCCTTTCTCCAGAGATGTACTAAATGCCTGCTGCTCCAAGGACATGTGAATCCTTTTAGCCCACTGCAGGATAAAACCTGCAATATTTAAGAGCCACTCTGGTGCTGCAGACTCTTAAGTGGATTGGGCTGTGCTGCTGCAAACTGATGCAGCTCCACGGACACCAACCCTTCCCCTGGGGCTGGAGCCCAGGACTCCAGGGGATTGGAACATGATTTTCATGAGAATCTGGCTGTGTGAGCTCACAAACCAGCCCTCTGTGAGCTCTTATAAACGTGCCTAGTTAGGGTACAGCTCAACCCGAGACAAAACTGATGCTGAGAAACACTGGGGCCACAGCTCTTGCTCATCAGCCCTGTAATTAGGATTTCTGCTGCTTTGCTTTGCTGCAAGGCCTTTGGAGCACTATGGCTGACATAAAAAACAGATTTACTGTTATTAGCTATAAACATTGGAGCAAAACAGAAAAAAAACCCCAAAATATTAATCTGTGCTCTAGCATAAAACATGTACAGGAGTCATGGCAATTAGCAGTAATTTGTCATTCTGTGCTATATTTAATTTTAAAGTGGCCAAACTATTAGGCAAAATGCTACTGGTGCATGTACTGTGGAATTTTTGCTGCAATAGCTGTCTTCTGCGCCAAGCAGCAGCAGCTTCTCCTCTCTCAGAGCAGCCTAAGATGCTTGGCATGGACAGACCTCATGTCTACATACAAATCTGGGGAAGGAGAGGTCTTTATTTCTGAAATAAAATCTTGTACTGGTGGAAAACTTTTGCTGTAGATCTGGCCTGATGTTTTAGCCAGCTCCCTCCCATCCACAGGTACCCTTCTGAAGATCTCAGCAGCATCTCTATTTCATGCAGGAGCTGGGTCTGGAATTGAACTGAGCATTGTCCTCTTTCTGGGCTGGCAGATATTCCTTAGAACTGAGATGGAAGAAATCAAGGCTGGTATGGTTGTCTTGAGATGCATCACTTGAGCTGAGCATTGCTGTCTTCAGACCATGATGCTGTTTTGAGATAAATCACTTTAAACTATATTTGTTTGCAAATTTTGTCTTTCCAGTCATAAATTATCTTTTTGTTTTGGTCCTACACCTTAATCTTATTGAAATATTTTTCTTTTCAAAAACCTACCCTGCGTACTCCTTTTTCTTTCCTAACATGAACTATCAGTGCCTTGTAAAATGTTATTTAAAAACATGAACGTTTTTTAAAACCTATTTGTTTAATGCAAATTTACTCAGAATGAATATTTTCCTAGCTATGACGAGCTGCAGGAGTGTGGTGGTACATCACACGCTGTGGTTATGCACTGTCTGGAGCTTGATTGAAGATGTGATTCCTGGATTGCAGATCTTGTTGCAGCTTTGAAAGAGGGTCCAGCCTGAGCAGTGGTTTCCTCTGGCTTTTGAGAGCAGCATTAGCTGGGACTGGAGTCAGTATGGATTTCTGGCACTGAGGAGGGGCTGTAGAGTTTGAAAGATTTCCTGTAAACTAGAAGGCTGTCTAGCCTGTGGGCTTGGCTTGGATGCAGCCTTACCCCAATACCTATTTAATGGATATAATATCTAGATCAGCTGAGGAAGGTCTGCTCCAGTTCAGATATACTGTTTTAATCCAGGCAAAAGGTAGAATAATTCAGGAGTGAAGGAGGAAGTTTTCTTTATTTTTTTTTCTTTTCTATATGAGAGTACTATTAACATCAGATTATCTGTGAATTTTAATGAAACTATCCTGATTTCTATGGATCTGAGAATCCCATCAAGCTTATTTTCCCTGTGTTTTTTCAATGCCCAATGTGTCTCCTCCCTCTATGCAATATTATTTTTGTCTGCAGCAGTGCCGTGCGCTTTTGTTCCAGGCTCTCACACAAGGAATGAAGTGGGGTCTGATGTCCAGCCAGCTGCTTTCCCTCATTATATGAGTCTGGCACTTGGGAACTCTGTCATCTTCTGAGCCTGGCCTAAAACCCCAAAACTGGCAGATGTGAGAATATTGCCTGAGGAGGTTTGAGGGAGGCTTTAAAAATACGGGGGCCTCCTTCTTCAGAAGTGACTGGCACGGGGACAAACCAGGACTTCTGGTGAGATCAGATGAGGACAGACAGCACCCTCTGAGCTGGAAGGGTTAACAGGAGATTGCTGCTTCTCTTCCTTTGCCTTTACTGGGATCATGATTTATATATTTGAAAGTAGGGGTGATTAATAATCCACAAGCCCTCAGCCCGCCAGGAGAGCTCAGGCACTTAGCATTCCAGAGCCAGCCACGATGCAAACAGTAAGAAATGATTAACAAAACTAACATTTACCCTCCTCCCCAAATAACTCAAGAGCAGCATCAATGGTCCCTTGCACTTCCTGGCTCCCAGCAGGGGGGTGAGGGCCACCAAAAGCCTTCTGTTAGCAAAAAGTTGTAGCTAAAAGTCAGTGCACTGCAGGTACCATGGTGATGAGCCTGGTGCAATCACCTGGAAAGATAAATATAGTTATCATGCCATTCCTGGAGCTGGATGAAAATGTCTCTGTTCCATATGCACTGGAGATAAGGAAAACCTGGCCTATGGAGTCCTCACTGACCTCAGAAGTCAATTAAAGTACAGAAAAAATTCATTTGCCGTTTATCAGCTTGGACCTCAATGCTGTCCCTCCTCAGCGCCGGGATAAGCACAGAGGGAGGACAATGTGGCCAAAGAAGAGAGGAACAAAGCCAGGAAGGTAAATTGGAGGGAATTGATCTCTGGGGTAATGGCACATTGAATGCTGAGTTGCATCGGTTCCTGATATCTCTTGACTTCATACAGACTGATCACTACCAGCTTTGTTCTGTGGCTCCTGCTGAAAAAGAAAGGATTGACACAATTCAGAAAATCCTTTGGAGGTCAAAAGTGTTTTTCTTTCCTCTGTGTTTATCAATGCTGGCAGGGGGGACAGATTTATTTTCTTAAATACAAAGAGGCAACCTAACAAGGTCCTGTGTCTGTGCTGATACAAAAGGGTTGAAGGGAAGTCCTAGTAACCTAGCAAAAAATATACAGAAGAAAACTCAAATGGAGATGTGGGGAGCTCAGCTGCCCTTTTATCCTGTGATGGAATTAAACAAGAGAAGGTGATTTGCATCCTCACGTGAGAAAAGAGTAATGTTACTTTTTTACTGCTGATCAGCATCAGCAGCAAAGTGAGTAGACTAGAACACTGGTAAGGGTTGTCTGTGACCTACTTATTTCATAATGGTACAAACCAACCCTTCTAAGGAAGGTACAGTGGGAAAGCAGGACCTCAGGGGGGATTCTGAATCCTCTTCCTTCTCACCAGGGTCAGCAGGAACTGCAAGCCTTCAGCCTCTTGCCAGCTCTCACTGCATGGAGAGAGGATGCTCAACCCACCTGTGTGTTCCCTGTGTGTGCAGAGATGCAGCTCCTGCAGCAGCAGTGCCCATGTGCAGGGGTGAGGTTACTGCACAGGAAGTGTGAGCAGGGCCCAAAGCAACATTGTCTCGTATTTTAATCAAATGTGCACCATCCCCAAGCACAGGCAGGTTTTGTTCTGGCATATTCTTTCATGATCCTTAAGTGGAAGTGTTTTAAGCTAAGATTTTCTTAACAAAAAAAGAAATTCCCCTCTGTAGACACCGCAGTCTGCAGAGCTGCTTCACTTTCTTGGCAGCAGCTCTACCCCAGATCCCCCCCTGCACTCCTCCAAAGTTTCCCCCAGCACACTCTGCTGTAAGCCTTAAGAAACCTGTTAGATTTGCCTGAAAACACCCTCTGACACTGCTTTTAACAACAAACTGGACTTCCTGTTAAGTTAAACTTCTTGAGGAAAGTCCCTACTTTGTCCTTTACTCACCTCCCTTAAGTCAGATAACGGGAAATAACATTTTATTTAGAAATATTGAAAGGATGTCATGGGAGTTTTATTTCCCAAATGGGCTGGCTGTTCCCCCCTTCACCACAAACAGCTGTCTCTTCACCCTGGAGAATATTTTGTAGTGTGTGATGAGGATAGAAGATGACAGGGTACATGGCTCCTGGAGAAACTTGGAGCACAGGAACGTTACTCAAAGGAGGTTCCACAGAACTACTTCATAGTGATATTTAACTTTTTACTTTTTCTTTCCCATAATAAGCTTCAAAGTTGTTTTGTTTTGGGTTTTTTTTTTTTTTTCACTGTAAAGCAGCTTAGATCTGGTGTCAAATGTGTTGCTCACATATTTGTTCTGGCATGCCAGCAAAGCTGAGCAGGGAAGGCGATTATCTGCTGTACAGCCATTGAGCTACTCCACGGTTTTGGGAGAAGAAACTCCAGGGTAGGTGGAGCCAGATGGGTTGTAAACAAGGGAGGTGTGCATCACTCCCATTTTGTTCCTTAGGATGGTTTCAGTGAGCCCCTGTCTCTGAACAAGGCCCTTCCTACAGCTCTTTTTAGCTGCATTTTTGCTCTTTTTTTTTTTTTTTTTGGAACACTGGAGAAACATCCTTTTTGTGTGGTTATGTGGGTTGTACTGCAAACACTGTTGCTGAGACTAATTCTGGAGGCTGTCAGAACAGTTTCTTTGGCTCCACAATTACATTTCACTAAGTACCATATGGTGGTCTGGTCCTTCCACCAAGCTGTTAATGCAAAGGCAGAACCAAGCCATGGCCAACGCTGCCATAAATGTCCCTTAGGATGACAACTGGCAGAGGACAGAATGATCTGCTATCTCTCAATGCCTTCCTTCTCCTCCCAGAAATCTCTTGAAAGTCTTGTCAAGATAATCAATACAAAAAAAAAAGAGCTGAAAATGTTTTTCTGGAGGGTAAAAGTGTTCAAGCACAGGGCCAGGTCCTCCAAAGAGTGGCCGGAGGATTGCAGGACATGGATCTGTGTTTTCTGCAACATGCAGGACGAGGCAACACTGCTGACCCTCTGCAGGACAGAGGAAACAGCACAAACAAAAAGTAGCAGCATGTCAGGACACTGGACATCTTCATCTTCCCAGAGATCTCCCGGACACCCAGGCTGTGCCTGGGAAACTGCACCAGCTCTGGGCAGCAGGCTCTGATGCACGGCAGAGATGAGCACAGGTCTGGGGTGGCTCAGGTCACCAGGGTAAATCTCATCTAAGCCCGGTGTTCTGTGGCTCAAACGAGACCAGCATGTGGCCAGTAATGTCACAGAAAGGAAATACTTCAATCAATCTGTTTTGTCTCCTTGTTCCTCCTCACAGTTTCACTTCTGCTTTTCCTGTCCCTCTCTATTCTCTGCCACCTCCTCACAGACCTGACTGCTTTCATTACAAGGTTGAAGGGCAGTGCCAAGTGAGTACATTAATCTCATACATTTTCGTGAATATCAATTACAAGCTGGATGCCAGCAGATTTTTCTTATTTTCAGTAGAGTGGAGACCCAATTCTCTGTAAAACCCCATCTCAGGTAAAACATGCGCGTGTTTCTTCCAAAGCCAAGCCTGCCATTTCTTTTCCTCACTCCCTCCTACCATGCTGATAGCCCTTTGCTTTTTTCCTGTAGCATCTATACACACAATGGTTATCAGGAAAAGCCATTCCCCTTTCTGCCCTTGAAAGGCAATATCCACACAGGCTCTTGGGCAGAATTTGGAGTGCAGAATCTCCACTGTTCAATTACCATGGAGCTTATCTCTTTCATGTGTGACTGGATATTGTATTTTTTTTTTTGTCTCCAACAAGACTGAAATTTAAAAGGACAGAAGAATTTCCAGTGCTTGAGATGGAGGAAAATGTCTGGTGTTGAAATGAAGGGAGTTCACAGACTGCTGGGAAATGGGACTGTTTCTGAGGGAATAACTGTCTCCTGTTTTGCAGTTGCACCGATGGTTACCTGATTCAGATCATCATGACAACAAAAGGTCAAAAACATATAGCAAACTTTACAGCTGTTCTTTGCCACACATCAAACCATCTTTCCCTTTCACAGAGTCCATTTTACCCACAGTACAGTAAGCTCTGGCTGCATGGCAGCAAAGTAAGGCCAGAGAGAGCTGGCTGCAAGTCCAATGTGTTCTTTATTTGAATTACAAAATGCCAGTGAACTTTACTTATGGGTTAGCATTCCACTTTGCTGGCTGCACTGCAGAAATCAAGCACAAAAGCAAATCCACCCCAAAGGGGTCTGGGCTGAAGGCAGTGGAGCCCAGAGTGGTTTGTCAGGTGCCCCTGCTGGAGCAGGACCCCGGTTACCAAAGGCAGCAGCTCTCCCTGCCTCCCCAGCACTGCAGCTGCTCCCCGTGGAGGGGACCAAGGGCTCGAGGCTCCCCTGGTGAGCAGACAGCAAACCAGCCGGGCTGGCACATCCCCTGCTGTGGCAGCTCTGCCTGCTCCTGGCTGGTGAACCCTGCACAAGTGATTGATCCCCCTGATGGTGAGAGCTGTGTCCCCAGAGACTGTGATCTCACCCTTGCCCAGCATCTTCCAGACACGCTCCTAAAATGGCTGGGAGCTGCAGAGTGGCTGTGACGTGCACACGGGGGAAAGGGGGAAATGCACGATCTAAAATACAGCTATTAATTTGGGGTCAAGATGTGGCAGCCTACCATGAAGTTTTATAGCTATAGATAGTAACAGGAGCAGTGACCTTTAATTAGAGTGAGATAATGGGCACTGCTCTAACACAGAAATGGCTAAAAATAAAAGCCAGTATAAAAATATAAAGTATCTCAGAATGTGATCACATTTTCCACTAATGGAAAACATAGCTCAGCTGGCTGTATCACTGAAAAATGTTTTCTTTTACAGACACTAAGGTTACATTTAGATCCTGAGTTGGTGTGGTTTAATTCAAAAATTTCATATTAGACTGGTAAATTTAGAGTAACCAGAAAACTGAGTGGATATTCCCACATTGGTTTAAGCTGGAGTTATTAGATTTTGGCTGAGTTTGATTTGATTTAATTTGAGTTTAAAGTAACTGGAAACCCCCAATGTAAAATTAAATTTACCACCTGTAAATTAAAACAAGAGAGATTTTTTCAATGCTTTGCTTTAGCAAGTTATCCAATGCTGGAAATGTGGAGGGAGATATGGTGCTGAGCCCTGATATCCAAACTGTGTGTGTTTCTGGGGGGATATTTCAGATTAATTTGGTCCTGAGGGCTGAGTGCCTGTCAAGGAGTGGGGCATTGCTGCAGGTGGCTCGATGCCATCTAAGAGGAATCCAGAGCATGTGATCCCAGACCCCTCTGTGGACATCAAAAGATGGGACTGGTCAGGCTGGCTGGTCTGAAAGCACATTTCTGACCTGGACTAAGATGCAGGTGTGGTGGTCTCCTGGTTCTCTAAATGGCTTTGGATGACTTGGTGCACGTTTGTGTGTCAGAAGAGAGCTCCTAACACCTCAGTGGGACTCCAGTCTGAAATGGCTGGTGCTGGGATGCCCCATGAGCAGGTGTTGAAATACCTATGAGCTGACAGAGCAGCCCATTAAACTTCCTCTCTCTGGAGAAAACTTTTCACAGTTTCTGATATTTCTTCTGTGAATTGAAAATACTTTGATTTGCTTTTCACATCTGCCAATCTGTAGCTGGAGCTGACACACAGAACGTGGCTTCATTTTTCTCTCAAACTTCAACTGGCCCACTGGAATTAAACTAGTGACTCAAGATAGGAAAGGACTGTTTACAACCCAAGATGTCTCAAAATAATAGAGCCTGTGGCTCTCAGCTTAGAAATGCACTTTTCACTATTATAAGAGTTTGGGCATCTATCTTTTAATGTGTCAGAGGCAAGGAAAATTTCCCAGTTCCCAGGTTTTGCTGACAAACTTCCTGCACCTATTCAGATAAAGTGATTTGTGAACTCTCTCGAGATGCCCCAACAATTTGGAGCTGTGAAGAGCAACTCTATTAATATGCAAGTCAGAACTGCCATTATGGCACAAATTATAGAGCGAGCTGAAAAACATTTCAAGAGTTGACTTGTGAGCATTGGGAAGCAATCACAGCCCACCCCTGCCCCAGAACATATCCTTCCACAATAGGATCTTCCCTGTATCTGTTGACAAACTTTGGCTAATGTTTCTGCTTGCTGAAAGGTTTTCTGCCAATACAGCAACATATTGCAGATAAAACCTAATGAGCTGAGTTTAACAAAAAAATGCCATGTGGCTTCCTTACAGTGATGCCCATCTGTCGACTTAGTGAAGCAGCAGCATGCTGCAGCTGCACTCCTTTGCTTTTTATCAAATCAAAATAAAGCTGTGCACCCCAGAGTCAGGTATGATAAACAGGCCAGCAAATTGCCTTACATGGGTATCATACAGCTCCTTATCTGTCTCACTTTTCAGAGCAGCAGAACCAGATGGCTCTTAACGGTGGGTGAAATTTTCTCTGTTATGTTTTTGGCATTGAGCTGGAGGGATGCAGTCCAGAAGTCCACCACCAAAACAACAGATATTTAAATTGGACTGGGACTGAGATTACAGCCTGCAAACAGAACTTCTGAAATTGAAGCAGATTTCATTAATGGCAAACAAAATGCCTATTTAGAGTGGGTCTGGTGGAACAAAACGGACACAAAACAATAATAATAATAATAAAGAGTCTTTGTGAGCAGCCTCACAGAACAATGAGGAGGCTGGCCTTCCTCCAGCCTCCCTCCCTGCTGGTGCAAAGCCTGATGCAAGGCAACTGCCCTTGCCACACCCCTCATCTGTCACAGGGGCAATGGGAAGAGGGAAGAGCTCCCTGGCTGGAGGCTGGTGGCTTTGTCTCCCCCCAGTCCTCTCTGTGGCCAAGGGTGCTGGGAACATAATTTCTGCTCTGGTTAGAACTTGAGTCACTGGGAAGGCTTGGGGATATGGAGCATCTGTCTGTGATAGAAATCCCTGCTGAGTGCTAAGGGCTTCAGCTTCTCCTATCTCATCTTTTTCCTTTTCCCTGGCATTTGTCAGACCAATCTGAAGTTTGAGAGGAGTTTGCTCTTCCTTTCACTGGCTGCTAAACAAATACTGGTGCTTTTGTCTCATCTGTGGTTTTGGCATCACTTCCAGGTTTGGGGGACAAGCAAAAAGGGTCTAGATTCAGGGTAGAGGCAGTTCTTGCAGTTCTTTGGAATGGAGAGTTTTTCAGTGTGTGGGTCATGCTTTTGTAGGTGAGTTTTAGCTCCAGTTGGTTTTAAGTCTCAAAGCTGCCAACGAGCTGCTTCTGCTGTGGGGACCATGCAGCAGATTTGCATGAGGTTTTGCTGTTACCAAAAGAAATGCATGAAATAGAGCAGATTGAAATTGTTTAAAAATGTGACTGCTGATGAACTTCTCCAGCACATTAGACTTTTGTGAATTTAGACTTCTCTGAACATTTGTGTCGTGTGTGTGTGTGTGTGTGTGTGTGTGCTGGTGTCTGCTCTGTGAGCTGTCACCCTGCAGCTGTGCCAACATTTCAGAGCTTAATCCTGGAGCCTCTCAGTTGTCTGCCCTCCAGTGAAACAGAAAATGAAAATGTCATATGTAGAAAACCAACTGAATAGAAACAGAACTGGCACCTTTTTCCCCTGGGTCATTAAAAATTATCTGAATCTACCATGTTTCTGAAGATGAGATTGTTTGTATTCATGGGTATTTGCATGCAGGTAGGTGGTTCATTCTAGGCACAGATATCTGGAAAATTTCTCCTCTTTTCCCCCAAGGCACTCTCTATGTACATCAGGAAAAGATGCCTCTGCTGAACAAGAATGAAGCAGCATTAAATAAATTGCAGAGATGTTGAGGATTGGTGCTGAGACAAGTCCCCAAAATATTTCATTTTTGTGCATAAGACATTTCAGGACTGTGATTCCTGTGAACTGTGGTCATTCCTTGTTGTGTGCATGAGATGGTGAAGGGTGTATCCACATCAAATAGCTGAGGCAGGATGAGCCTGTGATCCTTGTCAGAAACAGGCAGCTCTAAATCACATTCTTCCTCTTCACTGTGTCATGTCTGCATCCTGCAGATATAACAAAATGAGAGGGTGCTTGTCTTGGGAAGGGTGTCAGAACCAGCATGGAAAAGGATGAGGTGTGTGCACTGCTGTGGCATCTAAGCACAGACAAATGGGATTTTCTTGTTTTGGAAGTGGTGCCAAATGCCATGATGAACTAGTTCTGCTTGGACAGGGCTGTACACTGGTAGGCAAAGTTTGCTGGGAAGTACTCTGGGAAATCTGTACTCTGGAAGTAAAATCTCTACCTGAGCCGTTGCACCTGCTGTCACCTGATTTGCAGAAGCAAGCCCTCAGCTTAGGGCAAGAGGCTGAGGCAACTCCCTGTGACCAGAGTAATTTTATTGCTCTCTGACCACTGTTTCAAATTCTGTCCCATTTCTTAAACTCCTAACTCTCACATTCCACTTCCAAGCATTAAGCTGTATGCAAATCCTTCCTAAAACAGAATGAGGCATGTTGCAGGTGCTGGAATTTGCCTGAAAGTGTGTTGTACAATTTGACTTTCATCCTGGTATTTTATTAATGGCTGCAATTTCTTCCTTTTAGCCAGGCTGGAGATGAGAGGAAGAATGAACAAGATGGTTGAGTTAAATATAGCACCAGGCTTGGAGCATAACAGACTGTCCAGGGCTCCAGTCGTAAAAGAAGAAAGAAATTACTTCAGAGAGGATTAAGCACTCTCTTGCTACAGAAGTTGTACATGATGTCAAAGAGTGGAGAGTACTGAACAGCATGCTAGGAAAAGGAAAATCCTGGGATGCTGACCCAGAAAATTAACATGCTGCTCAGCGGTTAGCTCAAAATGGAAGAGGAGTTTCACGACTCTTTCTCCTGAGCTGGTGGCAGCTGTGACAAAGCCATACCAGGGAGTTACAGCTCCAGCTTCATCCCCAGTGTGTGTGTGCCTGTGGGTAAGGAAAGTCGTGTCTTTGTACAGCTGCAGGGGTGTCCCAGAGTGAGTGAGCTACAGGCTGAACATGCTGTGGACTGCACTGAAGCAAGAAATTTGGCCAGGTCCCCTCCCACCCTGTGCATTTCTGCTCACACTTCCAGGATTAATTTTCTCATGCCAGCTCTGTACCTCCTAATATGAGAAGACATGAGAAAATTATTCCTGGAAGTGTATATGTAACCCTGAAAAGGAGGGAATATGTCTGGGTGCTGTCCCTGAGCCTCTGGGGAGGCAGGGGTCTGCAGACTGGCTATGGACAATCTGTGTGGCCACCTCAGGTTCTGCAGCTCCAAGGCCTGGCTCACCACTCCCTAGTGATGCTGGCAATACTAAACCTTCCAAATACAAAAATAAGAGCTGGGCTGCACCAGAGCTTCTTCCAGGGCAAAGGAACAGACAGGCAAAGGAGACAGAGCTGGGTTTAGAGCTGGCAGTGGGAGGTGTAGTGGCTGTGTCTGGTGGGTGCCACACCTCTGTCCCCTGAGCATCCCCTCACTTGCCACAGCAGCAGCCAGGCTGCCTTCTGGACACTGGCACAGGCTGTGGGACCACTGCAGTTCTGCTAAAACCTGCTGTTGTGCAGGTGCTTTGTCTCCTGAAATTGTGAGTAAAAAAAGTGGTTGCACTGCTTGTGCTGGGAGCTGTGCAGCTGTGAGGGATGTGATGTGATGGGGGCAGAACGTGCTCAGGATTGCTGGGTTAGTGCTGGAAGAGATCTTCCTCAGTGGCCAGCTGTGAGAAAACAGTGGGAATAGTTTCCAAACCCTTGCAAATGAAACAACCCTGGGATTTGGAGAGCTGTCAGGACACCTTGTTTGGTTGAACAAAGGGTGTGGGCTGAAGCAGGAGAGGAGTGAACTCTCTTTTCCTACATGGTGAAAAGCTGTGCTTTGTTTTTAGTGTCACTGTTAAATTGTGCTGTGATGGATGCAAGAGGGTTCCTGTGGTGAAAATCAAACTGTCCCCTCCCCACCATGGTGACAGGTGCTGTGTAAAGGCTCAGAATTTTATATTGCAGAGACATACTGGGAACTGGGTAGCTACAGAGAGAAAAATGTTAGTTCAGCAAGGAATCTGCTCACTCTGCTGCCTCCCCCTCTCTCTACATGAATATAAGGGCTCCTTCTGTGAAGAGAGGATTTAAAGAAAATTGGACATTGAGAGCAGAGCCATTCATCTGCTATCATTTGTTTATTGAACAACCTCATAATAGTGATGATTAAGAAAATATTTCACTGAAATACATCGAACACCTTTCTCTGTAAAGAAATTGCTATGGTAAAATGCTACTTATGCTGAACAAAATACCAAAACCATCCTAAGACCTATTGAACAATTTAACCCACACATCCACTAACTTCTAGAAAACAATTCCCCTTCAATGTTTGCCTTTTATAGGGAGAAAGAAATGCTGGACACTGGTTTAATTTCAGTTTGTATATCTCCAGATCTACACAAAAGGCATTTGCCCACTAAGTTTTGTGCCTTTTATTAGGAATGACTTACTGAAAAGGAATGTGTTTCACTTTTACTGACCCTGAGCACTAGAAACGGATGAAGAATTGATTTTTTGGTTTGCTGAGGGAACTAGGAATGTGTGAGGAAAATGCTTGTGGGTTGATCCCCCCAACTTTTTTTCATCTTCCCACAAAAGCGTAAAATAAAAAAGCTAAAAAGGATTGCGTTGGCCCAAGCATTTCTTTGACAAGGAACACAATATGTTGTTCAGAAAATGTGAAAATGAAAGACGTGGAATGCTTTCACCAGAAAAAACCATGTCAGCTCCTACTGCTGGGAATGAGTAAGGTCAGATCCCCTGCTCACCTCCTCCTGAACCTCTTGTGTTGGAGCAAACCAGCAGTACCTTCAAACAAAACAAGAAACTACTGTATACTGCAATAAAGAGAGTTGCTTGTGCTTGTCTCCAGTGACTCACCTGAATTTTACAAAGGAGAAATAGTGCAACAACAAAACCCCTTTGCCAGAATTTCCAGTGGCAAAAGCTTTGACAAAAAATGGAAATTGCACCCATGATACCATTTTTCCCCCCAGATTTCTTCAGTTTTTATTTGAGAAAAAATATGGAAAAAGTGTTTTGCAGCTAGTAAACCCCAAGCTTTTGTGTTTTAAATTGAAAAAAACAAAAAAAACCCCAATCTCTGAGTTTTTCAGTGCAACTTTGAAAATGCTCAAACATTTTTAACCAGAGAAAGGAAAAAGGTTTGACTCATTCTCAAGTACTTTTCTAAACCAAGTCACATCTCTGTAGATTTTTAAATGCACTGTGGTCACAGACCCCAGCTTCTTGTGGGTTTGTACTCACAGAATTCATCACAAGGCTTTCAGCTTAGAAAGGGTGATACAACTGCACATGAAGCTTTTGTACTTGCTCTCAGATGAGCTGGAACATTTTATACCACTTTCTGGTCTATTTTCCAGCACTGTGACAAATAAATAAACTCTTTGATGTTACCAGCTGAAAGCCTAATTTTTCCTGTAATGATTCTTTGTTAAGTTACCTCTTTGCTCCTTGCCTGTGAAGATGTTTTCCATTGCCTGGGCTCAAGATGTTCTCTGAAAGGCCATTACGTGATACAATTATGTGACACATTTTAGGACATTTTTCATAAAAGACTTTGGAAACTTTGAATCTTGGTTATTAAAAGAGGAGGTGTTGCAAACAAGTGTCTTCAAAGCCAAGCAAGATAAACTCGAGAGTTTCACTGGAATGAAGCTGCTCTATTTTAAGAGCTCTCTCCTTAACTTGTGTACTGTCTATTCTGATAATTTTGGGGAGGGGAGTGCTATTAATTGCAGAGGTATGACTAGAGAATGGCTTTCTTTGCAAGAGCAAACCACTCAAAAGGGGAAGCCTTGTTTGCTGCAGGGACATGATCTCTTACATAGTCCAGCATGTCCTGCCTGGCTCCAACCTGGGCCCCACCCAGCTCCTGAACCTTGGTGCCTTGGTCCTTCTCCTACAGAATCAGACACCCTAAAAGCTCTTGCTTGCTTAGAGGCAAGATGTGACCTCTTCATGTTCATTTTCCCTCTGCAGAGCACAGGCAGTGTAACTTCCCACCTCTCATTCACAGGGGTTGCTTGCTGAGTTCTGCAATGTTATTCCAACAACAGTAAATTTGCCTGCTTGGCTCTTTCCAACAGCTGAATTTTTCTTTACTCTTCCTTCTTCCCCAAAGCTGATTCCCCAGCTGTGTTTGTTTAGCCCTATTAATACAGCTCTGACACAGAAGTGGCCATTGTATGTTATTATCAATGCTGTTCCATTTGCAGGAAGAATATCTTGTTTCACTTCAAACTCATAGGTCACATTTTCTAGTCCTTCCTTATTTATTTATTATGTGGAAAACTGCAATGTTCAGCTCTGGGCCATTCTCAATCTTTTGCCCCACCCCTTCATAATTGTTTAAAGCTGTATGATTCTTCCTATTGCTCCTTGATGTGTTCTCCTGTGTTTGCACTTCCTTTTGTTAGTGTTGGAGCATGAAGGAACACAATGCAACACTAAATAATACGAGGTCAAGGAGTCATTCAATGGAATTGCTAAAAAGTAAACAGAGAAAATGAGTGTAAACCAGCTGCAAAAGGACCAGAGGCTGGGAACTGACCAAGCTTTTAGGCATTCGGGGAGGGTAGCCTTGATGCAACAGACTTAACTAGTTTAAGGAGAGAGTTTGATCAGTTTCTGTGCCATTTTACATGGAAGAGCTATTTGTGATGGCAGGAGGGAGTCCTAGCAAACTAGAAGTTTTCTCCCAGGCATAACAGTTCTTCACTTAGGGAGGAAACATCCAGTTCCCTGTCTGACCCACTCCTGCTTGCTTCCCTTGCCTCAATGGATTAGAAAGCTCTATTTCCATGCTGTGGGAGAAGGTGGTCAGCAGCACAGGTGGCCATGTCCCTCTTTGTGGAGGCACCTTTGGGCCAGGGGGAGGTCCCTGCTTGGCTGGATGGTCTGTGGAGTTGCTTGAGGTACCATGAGATTCCAGTTGTGGTGGCACCTGCCAGAATAGACTGGCTATTTTGGAGAAAAGCCTTTGAAACAGGAGTCTGAGTGGGCAGGTTGAGTTACATCCTCAGGTTTAGGATCTGTGTTGAACAGTAGACCAGGCTGCTAATGAAAATAAGCCATTCCCTCCAGGTTAGGCTTTGCAAGCAAACATCCAGCTTGATTTGTTAGCAGCACAAAGTGCCTAAGGGAGTGCAGAGCAGCTTATTTCTCTGAAGGCAGGGAAGAGCAGGACTGAGTACAGGACATTTATCACCTGGCCTAGATGTAGAGCTTCATGGGTGAAAAGGGAATATGTGCCAAGGGGTCAGTAAATTCTGGGTAGACAATCTCCAGGCTGTTCAGCTGCCTGAGGTGCATCAAATAAAGGTCTGATAGCACTTGCTCCTTCTGAACACAGCATCTCCTCTCGCTGCTGGCAGAGCTGAGCCCATTCCATAGTGTTGCCAGAGGGATTGTGCCTCTTCCCCTCTCCTGGCATCCTCACTCCTGTTCTTGTCCCTTGGCTTCGTACTGGCTGTGGCACTGGAAGCTTCTCTTGGTTTTGTCCCCCAGATTTGATATCTGCCTGCTTAGTGCAGGAATCAGCTGGAAGGGGGCTGGGGGTTAATATAAGGGCCAGCCCTGGGAAAAAAGGGGCAGGAATGTACAGATCTAAACTGGGGAGGAGAGGTGGAATGAGGAGCAGGGCTGCCTGGATTTGCAGGCAGCCAACTGCTGGATCAGCTCAGCTGACTGTGCCCTCAGCCCACTTGCAGTAATTGCACCTCAGGTTTGTGGGGATCATGCTGGGGAGGGAGCTGAGCTGGCACAGGGTGCCAGATATCCCTGGCACTGCCCAGCTTTTGTTAGGAGAGCTAAAAGCATTTCAGCTAAAGAAGAAAGTGGTAAGGCAAGACAAAGATGGAATCCATTGCAAAGAAGAGACCCTGCCATCTCATAGAAAACCTGTGACATCACATGCCCTGGTGGAGACTTCAGGTTGGCCTAATTTAATCAAAAATTCATGATGTGGTTTTCCCAACTCCGACTGTGAGAGCAGCTGACATCGATCACCAAAAGCCTTTGACAGAGATAATTGCCCTCGTTGAGCTTTGTTTCTATTTCAACATCCCCCTTGGCAGCATCTTTTCACACCTTCATAGATCTGCACATTTACTCCCATTATTTGGTTCCAGGAGCTGCTGAAGTTCAGGTGTCTCTCAAGAAACCTGTGCAGGCATGTGTTGATTGGGCACAGAGCACATCCCCACGGAGCCAGCGTGCAGCATCCTTTGACAATTTTGATGTGACATGCATTAACATGTCATGGCATCTTTTGTACAGCTGACAAGTGTGGCACTTCTTAAGAGCTAAAAAAGGCAGTCATGAAATCCTGCATCCTATTGCTGGCTCTCTGCTATCTTGTCAGCATTGTCTTCCCTTGCTATGCAGAATCAAATTGTGTGCCTGCAGAATTTTATAAACTCTAGCACTTCACACATCTGCAACAGGCTAACTTGATTACAATAGTTTAATTCTTCTTGATATCAACGAGCTCCATGCACATTAAGATTAATTATTGCTGTCACTTTGTCAGCTCTGTAATAGGAAAACATTGATTCTGAATGACAGATGCAAATTTGCTGGGAAGAGTGAGTTCACCTCACCTGCTCCCTAGGGAGGGAGGAAACCTGCAGAAGGTAAGCTGACCTGGGGAGGGATGTGCAGGCTGGAGCTGGGATTATCACTTACTCTTAGATGTGCTATAGATGTGCTTGTTAGTATCTAAACCAATGCCTGTCATCCCACCAGAGCCTCTCACAATTACATTTGCCCAGACAGCCTAATTTTATTTGCAGGTATGTGATGGTGAGGATGGAAACTAGGTGCTGCCAAATGTTTGTCTTTGGGAGACTGTGCTATTTATCTGCCCCTCTTTATCTCTCTAAAGTGATCTTCTCTGGTCAGTGAGTGTAAAATGCCACCAGATCAGATCAGCAATGATTTCCACCTGCTCTGTGCTGCTATGAATGACTGCCCAGGAAAGCTGGACTGAAAAGCTGCCTGCTGCTGCAGAGGTGACAGACAGAGCTGCTATTTTTGCTTTGTTATTGTGCGCTGGCATTCTCCTGCAAAATCTATATTGAGTTACAGATTAGTATTTAATACTCCACATTCATACTGGTATGAGGGACTTCAGTTATCTTCCTGAAAGGGTAATGCTGGATGCTGGAGCATTTAAAACCTGCTCCATCCAGTCCAGGGTGCAGTGGCCACCTCTTTACCCTCCCAGCTTCAACCTTGGAATAGGGAATGGGGCAGAGCTTGGAGCAGGGAAGAAATGTGGCTGTTTGGGGGGATGAGTTTGGTAAAGGAAACCTTTATCATTTCATGACATGAAGTGTGGTTTTCTGAATGAATCTGGTCTTTCTAGGTGTGTGTCTCCTCATTGGCTGGGCCTGCTGCACCCGCACAAAGTTGGACCAGATGATCACTGTAGGTCCCTTCCAAGTGAAATGTGAAATAGAACAGAACACCAGTGAAGCACTAAGGATCCTGTTGTATCTTGAAGCAACAGGGTGCTGCAGTCCTCCCTGCCCAGTGACACCAGCAGGAGAAATGATGCACTGTGCATAATGCCTGTTTCATTTCCTCAACACACAGGGCATATATCACTGTGGTGGCAGCTGGGCCATTAAGGACTACCCCAGAGCTGCCTCCAATATATCACACACACGAAAGGATGATATTATGAGGACTTTAATGTCATATGATGATCCCCTGAAATTGTTTGTCAGACACCTGTTTTGGATTGGTCTGAGGTTAAAGCCTGCTGCTGATGGCTATACCTGCCACACAGTGTAATTCACACTGTCCTTCTCTTCAGAGTTTACTACCTGAAGTCATGCATTTAAGGGAAGTGAATGATGACAAACTACAGGAATATATTTAACCTTAACTGTTATTAAATGATAGCTCTTCTCACTGCTTCAGCTGTCAGTGATCAAATAGATACTTGCTAATGACTTCTGCTTTTAAATTATGTGTTGAAACTCCCAAATTCATCAGAGGCAGTCATGCTAACATTTTTATAGCAGTGAAAAAGGATGGCTAGGGTTGGAGGAGAGGAAAAAGCACTTGCAAATCATTTAGCAGAACAACTCACTAAAAACCCCACGTTCCTGCCCAAGAACTGTGCTATGGGCTGTGAATCCTAGAGCTCAAGGAGGGGGTTTTAGTGAGTTGTGGCTTTAGAACAAGCAGGAAGGACTGTGCCAGCCAGGGTAACCTGATGTCAGCACCAGCAGTTCCTAAGGTTCACAAGGGTTTTTTTCTCTTCCTGTACCTACACAGCCTTTGAGCAGTGCACTCAGGGCATGGGGACTGGGTCAGCAATGTCTCTCTGCTGCCTCCCCTCTGAAGTCATATTGTGGGGACAGGCAAGATTTGAACTGGCAGCATTGCTCTTCTTGAGATACCAGAGCACTGGCTATGCTGAAGGGCAGGGGTTAAAGCTTTCTTGGTATTCCTCAAAGTTTCATTTCATTTAGGCACTGATGACTCTCTCACAATCCTGTCTGCAAGCCCCAAAGCAAGCTGCCCTTCCCTGGAGGAAGCTGGTATAGGAAAGAAGGAGGTGGCACTTACAGTGGTAGCTGACAATCCTGTGAGGTTGAGACCCTCACCACGGGGTTTTTTGAAGGCTCACAGCCCTCAGACATTGCCTGAGCTTTGGCCTCACTCTTATCCATTCACAAACCAGGAGTTAACAAACACCATCTGAACATTTTTTTTTTTTTCCGTGCTTTTATGGTTAGGTGGCAAAAAAGTCCTTCTGGTAGTGGTGTTTATTCAAAAAATAGCATAATATTTTTATTTCAAATAATTGGAATTACTCAATCCTACAACCTTGCCCTGTCCTTTGCTAAAATTGACAGCAGCTAATTTTGCAATGGAGCTGTCTATCAAATGTAAACCCAGTAGAGAGACCCCTTGTCTCATTTCTCCAAAGCTACAGAAGACTCATTTTCACTTTTGATTCAGGCTGGACTTGAATAGGTGACCTGTCTGAACGGGAAGGACTTTCCCAGTTGCTTCAATTGCTCACTTTACAGTAATTTTGATCTTGCTTCCTTTGATGTTTTTCTACTGCTAACCTTTTTTAAATGACACATATTTCAGCGTTTTTCTCAAATGCCTTGCCTTTGCTGAGAAGCACCTTGATACAAATCAGCCATTGTTGTATTAGGGAGAGGTTCAAAGCAATGCTTGATACTTCAGGGCAAGCTAATGGCTCAGAACCAGAATCACTACAAAGTGTAGGTGTCTTTTTTTTTTTTTTTTTTAATTTTTTTTTTTTTCCCCTTCCTTCTCAAAAAAAAAAAAAACAAAC
>VXAC01002366.1:593516-606975 GCA_013399225.1 Rhipidura dahli | reverse complement strand
TTTTTTTAATCTTTTTTTTTTTCCCCTCTCTGCTCAAAAAAAAAAAAATCACACGAAGTGTATTCTCAGTAGTCAAGCATACAGGAGGGGGAGGAGGTATTTATCACAGCAGCTTGAGTGCTGAAAAGGGACCATTTCAAAAGGACAGAGGATAAAAAGCCATGAATCAATATTGCTATGTGCCTTCTGCTGCTGTTTATTTGAATCCATTTGTTTTGCTGACATATTTCCCATGTGGCTGGAAATGCTATTTCCTTTGATAGCATCAGCAATTGATGCGTTGCGTTTGCCGCGCAGCGAGGCGCATCGCAGCCAAAGGGACGCGGCTCTGCTCAAGCTCTGCCTCCAGAAAAAACAGCCTGTTTCACCTTTACCTCCCAGCCCTGCAGCCCTGTGTGATGGGCACTGGGTTCTCGCAGGGAACGAGCTGACAGGCAGAGAACAAATTGCTGTTGACCAAGGGCACACCATTATTTTCGCTGCGTGAGAGCTCCAGGATTCTGTGCGATACCAGCTCTCCTGGAGGGAAGGCCACCGAGGTCTGGCAGGTCTGACAATGGGCACCAGGCACTGGTGGGGAGTTGATCACTGGAGAGAACTTCTGCAAGGTTTTAGTCTTCAATAATGCTCATCAGTGCTCTTGCTAGTTCATTGCTTCCTCTTATTACAGAGTGTTATAGGTGTCATTTGCATCTAAACTCCTGCAGTCTGTGGCGAATTTGGGACAAATCTGCCATTAGAAATTAAAATAAAAAAAATGGAAGCATAATTTCGATGGGAAATTTGTGGCATAATTTTGTGGATTGATTCACTTCCCTACTGGTGCTGCGATAGAGCAGCTGGTCAGGGATCAAGAACCCATTGCGGTGGGGGCTGTGGAAGAGAAAGAGAAAGGCGACGTCTGTCTGTCTGTCCTTCGCAGAGCTCGCTGTCAGACAGAGCTAATGAATGGATAGGGACAGGGAGGGAGGCACAGGGACACAGGAGCCACTCTGAGTCACAGGGCTGCAGCTGGAAGGGACCCCTGCATCAGAAGCTGGAGTGCTTCACTGGGGGGTGATGCTGGTTAAAGAGTGCACTGCTTCCTTCACTGGCCACATCTCCTGGTTGTTTCCCTTCACTGCTGAAAACACATCTCTTAAACCTAATCCAGCTTTCCA
This sequence comes from Rhipidura dahli, assembly GCA_013399225.1. Classification (NCBI taxonomy): domain Eukaryota; kingdom Metazoa; phylum Chordata; class Aves; order Passeriformes; family Rhipiduridae; genus Rhipidura; species Rhipidura dahli. Next base: position 605,815 of record VXAC01002366.1, on the reverse strand, counting down.
TTCACTGATTGCAGCAGTGTAACAAATGGTGTGTGCTCATTCAAAAGTTGTCTAAATCTACACATTTAGAATGCAGAGAATTATAAAAGATGAAATATTTCACTGGGAACTGACTTGGTCACACTTCAAACAATAGAGAATTAATTTTTTAATACCAGCTTTAGGCTGGTATTTTAACAAACCCACAGCTCCTATGAGAACATGCAGATGGGTTTTGTTAAGCTGCAGACTAGTGTGATGTGTTGTGCAAAAGTAAGAGGAGAAAACTTCTATTTATCTGACTTCCTTTCAATGCATGTTCTGAGAAGATGACACTTCTGCTGAAAACTTCCCACTCAGGCAGTAGTAATTTTAATGAATGACATACCATTTTATGTCAAAAAGGCATCTTGGTCCCTGTCATCATTACTAGCGTATGAAAAAAGCAATTATATTCTCTTTCAAATTCAACAAGGGAAGAGCAGCTTTGCAATGAATCACAGAACTATTTATGTTTGCAGGGAGCACAGGGGAGAGTGAAGTGGCAATAGAAAACACTTTCTGTGTTTTGCCTGCTTTCAGTGACCTAGAAAAACGGGTTTTTTTAGCCTCTCCTTAGTTACCAGAATATCCATTTTTCTTTTTTTGTTTTGTTTTGTTCTCAAAGCCTGGCACCTGCAGGAGGTGATTTCTGAGCTCTTTGAGCGTTGGATCAGTAAGTGGGGAAGAGCACATTCTCTCTTTGTAAAAATGTGCAGTCTCCTATAGTTTTTCCTATTCAGGAGCTGCTCACAGGGACATACCTTTCAAACATAATTCTTGCTATTCAGAAGGTGATGCTGAACAAAGCTGAGGTTGGATACTGACCTCTTAAAGGGAATTCTTCCCTTTTCAACACAAAGCTGGTTGCATTCCAGCTCAGACAGGCTGCCGCTTCTGCTTTTTGAAAGATGAAGAAGCAGATACCAACATAAAGGGACTTGAACTGCCGTGTGCCATTTGCCATTCACCTGCATCTTACTGTGCACGTTCACACAGGAATTGTGAATCTCTGGCTTCAGAGCAGTGAGGGTGTGGAAACACATGAATAACCTGGCATGGTGAGGTTCAGCTTCAGGAGACTTCTCCTGCTGTCTGGATTGTTCCTTTTATCCTGTCCAACATCTGCTCAGTAAATTGTGCAGAGCAGAGATTTGCTGCCAGATTACTCTCTCCTCTGGTGCTTGGTACAGCAGAGCCCTGGGACTGGGCATGTGTTTCCAATAGACTCCCGCAACAGATGACAAATGGCCTGAGTGCTGTGATCCCTTCCACCAGTGCTGTTCCTACTGGATCAGGCTAAATTCCATTAGGGCAATGTGGAAAGCCAGAGAGACTTTCTGGCAAGGTGCAGAGAAGGAAGAGCTTGTGCACAGCAGCATTGGTACCCTGAGATCTTGTAATCAGCTTTCCTAAAAGGAAGGATGGTGCATCTGTGCTGAATGGCAAACACAAGGCATGGTACATCCTTCTGACTGCCCAGAACTGCCACCTACCCAAAGTGCCTTGGCTTTCGACCTGAGCAGCCAGGTTTTACTTCTGGTAAAAGCAGAGCCTCGAGGGCAAGATGGAGAGGGAAAAGGGCTTGTCATGCCTGAGCCTTATCTTTCTCAGAGCCAGCACATGTATGGCTTTCACACCCTGATCTGTGAACTAAGAAAAGTTCCAGGAAGTCCTTGCTTATCTGAGGTAAGTGTCCCAGACTGCTTGCAATGCAGGATGTTTGGGAAAAGAATATGAAAGCTTTCAGCATTTATTTAGGTGGAGATTTTGAGTGTTTGGTTCCAAGGCAACTTCTAGTTTTATAAATTTTAAAATCAGCAGCCAACTTGTCTCTGGCATCCAACCCATAAGTCAGCAGCTTTAGTTCATTGCAATGAGTTGAAGTTCTGTAAGCTTTTCAAGAGAGTTCACAAACACACTGAATTCTAAGCTCCAAGTCTGGAGGATGTAGCATTTCTTAGCAGTATCTGAAGCGTGTTCTCCTAAACCATATTTGACAGGTGTATGCAAGAGAGAAAATGTGGTTCCAGTGTGTATATTGAAAGCAGATGCAGCAAAATGAGTTCAGTGGCTCAGAAGGGGGCAGCTGCTGCAAAGCTTGACATAGAAGATAAATTATGAGGTGCTATTTCTGGCCTCTGGCAAAAAGAAAGGTGGGTGATGGAAGATTGACTTGAAAACAATCACTTTAAATGATTTTGGAATTGTATGAGCTGGAGATATGCTGCATTTCACTGATGGATGAGTTCAGAAGCTGACCTAATTCCCCTTATTATTGTCATATGGGCTTTTCTTTACCTGTTTCACTTACAGAAGAAACATTAAAAGAGAACTGAAAGTAATTCCTGTCTGTGAAAGTAACACATATGACAAGCTACTTGCAACCTCTGTTATTTAAGTTAGTTATTTAAGATTACTAAGTATTTAATTTGCTTTGTCTAATTCTGTTAGTTCCTCCACGGTGATTTATTTATTTAGGAATTTGTGGGTTTTCTTTTCTTTGTTTGTTTTTTCACATAGAAGTTAGCTTCTTCCATAAAGCAGCAGATAAAAGCTCACCTGTAATTTGCTAACTCTTACTGTTCCTCATCAGAGAATGCATGAAGGAAAACTCTGTGAAAGGTGGTTGGATTCAGCTGAAACTTTTTGCTCTAACAGTGGAGCAGCCCCTTTCCTGCTTTTCTTAATTATGCATTGCAGCAGTGAGTTTTGCAGTGAAATTTCCACATGCCTTATGCCACACTAATGAATACTCATAAAGAGAAGCGATTTGTTTATTATTGTTCCCCCTCCCTTTTATTTGCTGTAAATAAAGCTTATTTTGTTTCTATTTCCTCCTGCATTGTTTTCCATTCACTGTGTTGTTTTCTAGCAAATCCACAATGATTTTGATCCTGCGTGGCATTTTCAGCTGATATTTATCAAAGAAATTGCAGCACTGAATTAAGCCATTTAAAAGCTTAATCCCTCTGTTCTAGACTTTAGGCATATGTCAAGCTGGTGGTGTTTGGAATTAGGAATGCTATACTGGCTCTGCTGCCACGATAATTCTGCCAGCAAAAGTTGTCCTGGTAAAGATTTATGGCCTAGGAATTGTTGTCTAACAGCAAAACAGAATGGTTTTGAGCACATGAATATAAAAGAGTATTTTCTTTGAATTTTGCTTTCACTTCAAGAGAGACATCTATGAAGCTGAGTGGATAGGTCTCTGAATTAGGAATAAAATCTGTCCTGGTGAATCAGTCTTGAAGCAGGGAAGGAGCAGCTTGCAAGAGGGTATGGCAAGAGCAGAGAAACTGATTGATCTGTTAATGCTAATTATTACCATGGAAAAACCAAAAAGCAGGATGGGATTTAATGCTTTTTGTAACATCAGAAGATGGCATTTAAAAGGTGCTTCAGTCACAGACTCCTTTCAAAGCCTCCTTCTTGTATTTTTATTTCCTGGTAAGTTCTACCAATTCTACAAATACTCGATAGAAGCAAAGGAGTGAATTTAAAATCTAGTACATATAAAAAACCTCCTAGGAATACTTTTTCTTTTTCCTATCACTTTTCTGCTGATATGCTGCCAGGATCTCCATATTTATTTTTTCCTTCATTCTGGCATGAAGTCAGAATTAGCCTTCAATAATGCTCGTCACTGTTCTTGCTAGTTCATTGCTTCCTCTTATTACAGAGTGTTATAGGTGTCATTTGCATCTAAACTCCTGCAGTCTGTGGCGAATTTGGGACAAATCTGCCATTAGAAATTAAAATAAAAAAAATGGAAGCATAATTTCGATGGGAAATTTGTGGCATAATTTTGTGGATTGATTCACTTCCCTACTGGTGCTGCGATAGAGCAGCTGGTCAGGGATCAAGAACCCATTGCGGTGGGGGCTGTGGAAGAGAAAGGCGACGTCTGTCCGTCTGTCCTTCGCAGAGCTCGCTGTCAGACAGAGCTAATGAATGGATAGGGACAGGGAGGGAGGCACAGGGACACAGGAGCCACTCTGAGTCACAGGGCTGCAGCAAACCCACAGCCGAACACTTCAGGATTTTATTGACGTAACGTCACAGGAGAATTATAAGGATAATGAGGATAGTTTCACAGATACTTACAGCTGCCTGGGAAAGAGCACAAAGGTGCCTAAGTGAGAGTTTTAACAAGTGGGAGATAAGGGCTTTTATCCTGAATGTATTAGAGGACAGAGTTGGTTTCCTGTCACTTAATGAAAGAGAAGAACTGGATCATGAAGAACCTTGAAAGTGAAGCTTCTGTTTGATGCAATGGAGAAGAGGGTCCAGAAACCCAAGAGGAATCTGAGATAGTTTAGTAACCTGGCTGGTTTGATGGATAAGGGGGGGACATAACCACATCTGCTGAGGGGAAGTGAAAAATCCAGGCCACTGTAACAGAGGGAAGAATCTGCCCGGGAGACCTGCACTTCTGGGGCAGTAAGAGAGGGGAGATGCCAAAATGTTACCTGAAGCAGTTTTCAAGAAGGGCAGGATGTGGGACACAAAGGCAGCATCCAGGTGGGGTGATGGGACTGTGCCCAAGGAAGAGAAGGGAAGAGATAAGGTTGTGAGTCCGGAGGGAGAGCTAAGGATGTCTTTGAGGTTTTTTATATGCTGAGGTTGTATTGCTGCCAGAAAGGAAGGGAGGAGGGAAAGTGAAGCCAGGGACACAAACACAACATGGGCGGGGGAGGAGAGGCTGAAGGGAAGAAATAACTGAAGAAGTAGGAGCAAAATTAGAGAATACTGAGCAAAAAAAGCCAGACAAGACAAGACTGTGGGTGGTGAATGATGCCAGAGCTCTGGGCAGATTGAAGAGGATGAGGCTGAAGCACTGATAGAAGTTCACTGATAGAGAAGTTTGATTATGATAAGGCCACTTGCTGTGCCGGGAAGAGCAGTAATCATGAGGGCTAGAGGCTGGTATTTGTGTGCCTTTGATCCTTGAATTGCAACACATAAAAACCCCTTGCATTTGTTATTTCTGTTTTTGACTTTGTCTCTAAAACCTCTTGCATTTGTGCAATTCCTTTCACCCTAAAGTTTTTTACAGAGGGGACATTAGTTTGGCCGGCAGAGATTTTGGAGTGAACCAGAGCAAGTGTCAATTCTTGGTGATGCAGAATGGAAAGTGGGAAGCAGCAGCAGGTCCCACAGAATACATGGGTGGACCTTCCTTTGAGAATATTAAGTTGAAAGCAAATGAAAAAAACCTCTTTTAAAAAACTAAAAATGAAAAATAATTCTCTTTACAACTTTCCCCACTGTGACAGCTTATGGGGAAAAAAAGTTTTAGTGGACCAGTATTTCCCCTCTTATAGCCTTGGAAATAAAACACTCTGGTTTAAAACTGAAGGCATGATGAATTCATGCATTATCTTCCAGCAGGAGGAACTGTGGAGGCTATTTTTCCATTTTCTGAGAAAATACAAATAACGAGGAAGTCGATATCCAGTATCTGATACAAAACAAAGACTGGGCTTTTGTTGCTGCACGATGGCAGCTCACGCCAGCCCAGATAAGTGCTGTGCAAATTATTTTCCAGAATGCCTTAGATGTGAAAACCAGTGAAAGATGTGATGAAGAAAGCTTTCCTGTCTGACTGAACAGCCCTAAAAAGGCCTATTTTTGAAATAGCAAGAGAACTGCTGCTTAACACCTAAAAACATTGTGAAGGACAGCAATCAGCAGCAGGGCTCGGCACGGTGGGGCAGCAATGCATTGCTCTGGAAAGAAGGTGCTACTCGTTCTCTTCTCCTTTATGTATGGTTTTCATTTGTGCAGTGATTCTTCCTCCCCACCCCAGGCTCCCTTCCCACATTTCCCCCAGAGAAATTCCCTTGTGGCTATCACAACTGCATTCTAAGCCTTCCAGTAATGTGCTGCTCGCTGCTGGTGAGGATGCATCGCACCCACAGAGCAAATCCCTGCCTCACATTATTGCTATTCCTCAGTTTTCCTGTGTTACTGCTCAGAAAACACTTGCTCCTCTGTGTTCAGCCCTGCAGATGACTGGCTCCACCTCTAGGCCAAGTACAGTTGGCTGTGCAGGGTGAGAGCTGTTTATGCTCATGTTTTTATTTCCATTTTGGAGAAATCAAACCAGAATGTTTTGTTGCATCGGTGGATCTCTGTTACAGGTACATTTCTGTTGTTACACTTACCTGCTTAAAGTCTAGGAGGAAGGAAAGTTTTCACTCTATTCATTCTTATAATGAAAAACAAATATTTTCTAAACCTCACATGTAAATACATTGATAATGTCCCTTTAAAAAAATGTTCCTCATTATTGAGAGAATACTCTCAGCATAGGTAATATCAAAATACTTTTCACTTTTTTTTTTCTTTTCAAATGACAAAAGTTCTTGTGCTTTTATACCCAATACATTTTTATATTTGCATTCTCAGCTAAAAAGCTGGAAAGGGAAACATGGGTTTAAGATGAAAGCTCAAAAGCTTTGGGAGATTCTCTGAAAATGTCGCCTGATGCATTCTTTTATGTACATTATTTTACTGGAACCAAAGTTTTCGTGGGTTCTCACATACTCTCTGGATACATTCTGAGAAAGAGATTAAATACTTAATGACAAAATAAACAAAATCTGCCCTGGGAAGTCTACAGAGTTTGCTTTTTGCTTTTAGTCAAGAAGCACTTTTTTGATAAATGGGGCACTTTTAAAGATCTTACAAGAGATTGCACACCCCAGTGGAGGTGGAGGCTCAGCACAAGATTACTGGGAGATAATGGAGCAAGTCAAATGAGATAACAAGATGAAACAGCAGAAGATTTACATGCTGTTTTGCTTCTTCCTTTTGCATTAATAAAACTGGGGCTTTTGTGTTTGTTTCCAAATGCTGCCTGTTGCTGGATATGCCCAAATCCTGCACAACCTTCCCAATCCCATGGTCTCAGCTGCTGACAGCTGATGCCAGGCTGGGAAACAGCACTGGGGAAACAGTCTGGGCAGCTCCAGGTTCTGTAAGGGACTTAACACATTTTCAGAGTCTTTCTGTCACTTGCCCTGGCCCAGTGTCATCCAGATAAATGAGACTGGATGAACAAAGGCCCAAAAACAGCCACAACGAGGTTACTAGTGAATAGTAGGCGATATATTTTATTATTTAACGTGAACTCCCCTTGATATTGGCTTGTGGGACAGAACAGTGTGGTCATGCCTGTAGTTAGAAGGATTAACCCATGTCACATGCCACACAAATGCTTGTGCAAGCAATTTTTGTTTCATGCTAAAAGAATTGTGCTTTGTCTTGGTGCTGTAAAACCAAACCCAGATGAGCAAAATGCATGTCCTGTTTTACAGAGTGCACACGCCACCCACCCTGCAGCCCTCAGGGCTGGGCTTAGGACACTTTTATGTGCCTGAGTGATGTACCAGAGCATCCAGAGTGTGCCCAGCTGTGGCTCTGGCCCAGGGAACACGGCTGTGCAGGGCTGGCTTGTCTCCTGGTCCCATGGGCCAAATACTGAGCTATTCTCATATGCAGGAACTCAGTGACAGAGACCTTGAGATAATCCTGCTAAATAATTTATGAGGCAGGAACATGTCAGGACTTGGCAGGGAAAGGTGACAGGACACAACATAGGGCAGGTATGGAGGAAACCTTGAGCTCTGAGCTTAAACAGAGCTTGTGGATAAAAGGGCACTGCTTCTATGGGAAGCTAGGCGAGGCTGGTCTTGTTAATTATAGCAAATTAGTGTACTCAGGACCCTCACACCTGGCAGAGATGACACAGGGAATGGGACCACTGGTGGGGGAAAGTGGAAAAATTTCAGTGCATGTACTCCTGTAGTCATTGTGCTCTTAATATCTTGGTGGAGAGAGCATTCAGACAGAGAAAGGGGAGCTGGTTTGAAAATGCATTTGCATTTTAAACATTTTCACACAGTCTCTTTGTAAGGCTGAGAGGTAGGAGTACAGCCTTGCTGAAGGACAGAAGCAGGGACACACTTGAGCCTTATGTAAAACTATCCCATGTACCCTAAATGCAAATTATCAAGCTGAGTTTTTGCATACGCACCCAGGGGTACCAGCAGCAGGGCATGGTGTGCCTCCTTTGCTCATTTCAGGAGAATATGAGCTGATTTGACTCGGTATTTTTGTTGTGCCCTGCAAAGCAGCCGCATGGGACAGTAGAGGGAAAGCACAGACATCCCTGGAGTGCCCATGTTCAGCTTTGATCAGCAGCTCACATCTGCCCTGCTGTTCCCTGCCTGCTCCCTGGCTGTGCTGGCACCTGGCAGGAGCACGTTCCTGCTGTCTTGGTGGGGATTAGCTGGAATTTCCTTTGTTCACGATAGACCTTCTGCCTGTGGAGGATGGCCAGGATTGTTCCTCTTCAGGCAGGTGATTCCTGCTTGTGCTGTGACACCTTCCACCGAACTCAGAAATCAATGCTGCTGGTAAAACGTGTGAACAGCCTTTATTTCCCAAGGATTTATCACATAAACGGGGTTTTTTTGGGTTTTTTTCCCCGTAGGCAGAGACCAACTGAGACATGGTGACACAATGCAAGAGACTGTTTACAGTCAGTGTGTGTAGATTATATATTGTCAGGAAACATTAAGGGTGGTCTCTCCATCCCGCAGCTGGCACATTTTTAGAGAAGATTTGCCCAAAGTGGGAGTTGCCATTTAAAGGGGTATGCCACAAATTGCCAGACTGCAGAGGGCCTATCAGTTCCCTGTGCCTGAGCAAATCATCAGTTGTCAAAATATGTCTCAAAAATAACGAGCACCTAAACCTCCTTTTAGGTTTATCTGCTCTCTGCCAGCACTCAGCAAGGGGCTGTCTTATTAAGCATTGAAAGACCTGAGTTGCGTGTTCCTCCTGACACACTGCTATTTCAGGCTCTGCTTAGCATTAATTTTTCTTTCTTGTTGGAATTATTTTCTCTTTTTATTTGGTTTTTAGAACCAGAGCAATAAATCTGAAAAGCATTTTGCACGCTGTGTTAGGGTTTGATTGAAATCCCATTGAAATCAATGAATGCTTCCCTACTGACTGCAGTGGAATTGGGGCTTGGGAAATAAGGAAGAAGTGTCTTTTAAAATAAGAATTGTATCCATGTCATAATTTTTATTACCAATAGCAGGAAATAAACCAAAACATGCTTGTCTTTTCCCAACATGCCTCATATATCATTTAACTACTACCTAAATACACCCAGCTGGGACACAGAGTGCAGAAACAGCTCTCCTGGGGTGCCTAATAATTCTGCTTTATAACCACAAATAGATGAGAAAAACAAAATCCCCTTCTCTGATTGATACAAATGTTCATATAAAATTGAAATTATGCAAGAGGAAACATCCAGCAAGTGTCACAGTCTGCTTCTGAGAATCTGGAAGGAAAAGCTTCCTTGTAGTCTCATTTCTGTGAAGTTCTGTGCAGAAAATATTTCTTTAATGCTTCACACTTTCTATGGATGGGTACTGTTAGGAAATCTTGATTTTCCCTTTTAATTTGTAGCAAAGCTTGTGGCTGTGACCTGCTTATCAAAAGTCGTGAGCCAAAAAAAAAAAAAAAAAGAAGAGAAAAAAAATATGATGAAGATATAACAAACACTTGTGATACTTGTCTGGGTAATTACATACAGATCCAGGGGGCTGAAATGAAAGTGTGACATCTGCACGTTTCTTTGTCATCGAAATTGCTGCAGTCTACTGATGAGCTAGTTACAACAGAGACAAGTCTCAGGTCTCCGGGGATGTTACAGAGACGCGAGGATCCTCAGGTCTTGTCAGAACTGCATTTTTATGTGGTATTCTCAGCCAACAGCGAAAATAATTATAGTTGTGGTATTTCAAAATGTAACTTTGCCAAGAAAGTATTTAAAGCCTGAGTCGAATTTTCGCACGCTGACGAGGAAAAAAGGAAGCGGCGCGGAGAGGTCTCCGTGCAAAACCAAGCGCTGCTGCGGTGATGAGCCATTTGATAGCGCCTTTATCAGCGTGCAGGCGTGTTTTGAATAGCATGAGCCATGGATGGCTGCTGCAGCTTGTCATTTGCCTTATGGGAGGCAAGAAAGGGCTCCTTGTTTGATTGGTAAGATGAGCTGCCTTGTTGCACAAGACAATGGAGGAGAGCAGGCAGAGAAACGCTTGGTGAAGTATTTCCTAAGCTTTCTTGGATTCCTGCCACAAGGAAGTGCAGTGAGTGTAGTCCCAGTGAATGGAACATTGTGAAAAGGAATTAGAAGGGCAACGTACCTTTAAAGATTGTGGCAATAACCCACAAACAACCACCAAACCAAACCAAACCCAGAGCTGGTCAGTAAACTACAGAGATGGTAACAGAAATAGGTGTGGGCAACAAGAGAAAGGAAAGATAAGACATTTTAGAACTGAAAACAAAAAGAGGAAATTCTATAACTGAAAAATGCTGGGTTTGTCTTACTTTTCCACTGCTCTTAGATGTTAGCATAAGCACTTTTGAAATTAGTAAAACAAAGATAAAACCCTGCTGATAAGAATAAGTTTCTGATTCCTCCTCTGGTCACGATGTTTTTAAATACTGGCAAACAATCTGAGACCCACTCCTGAGATCAGCAAGAGCAGATGTGTGGGAGGCTACGGTGGAGTTGCTCTGAGGGCTGAGAACACAAACACATCTTCCTTGAAGCAGTGAAGATATGCAAACTCCATTTACTTTTCTTCGTGGTTATCAGAGAATCACAGCACTTACCTAAGCTGAAAAGGGTTTGCTGCTTTAGCTTTCCAAGTTTAACATCCATTATAAATGACTCTACTGATACTTGCATTACGTCGCTCATCCAACTCATTAAACATAAATTGCAGCAGAGTGAACAAAAATGTCCTGTCTGTTCTCTTTCCAGATGTGGTTAAGGTGTAGATAGAAACAAATCAACCACCAAAGCAGGCCTGTGAATATGCTGAATCTGTAATCTGAGATCTATGCATGATGTGCCAAATCAGCTTTTGGACTGTGAGGCCAAATTGTGACTTGCTGGTGTTTACCAAGATGGAAATTGGAGAGAAAAGTTTGTTGGTTTGAGCAGAGCATTGATGTTCAAGTTGTGATCTTTACATCTAAGGAAAATACTGTTAGTTCAAAAATGCATAAAGCCCCCCAAGCAACAGGGACAAACTGTTTTCATCACTTGCTGTTACCAAAGTGACCTGAAATGGTTTCACAGTGCTGAGAAATCAAAGGTGTCTTCTGCTTTTATAAAACAGATACTAAAACAGAACCTCGTGCTTCAATTTGAAAGACAAGTGACACACTTTTCACTTTTTATGAGACATTTTGGAAAGAAGGCAAGGCACCTCTGATTTTATCTATGTTCTTCATTTTTTTTTCTTTTGTTTGCCAAGTAAGATCAAAAACCGACACAGTGGAAATCTATTTTCAGTAAAAACCCACTACTTGTTTCCGTTCTTCCATCACAATACCCAGGTGAAAATAAAACCAAAACTTAAGGTAAGTGTACTTGAAGGCAGCGAGGCAATATTTTCAAAGAATCATGGAATGTGAAGGGGTTGGAAGGGACCTTAAGGACCCTCTAGTCCCAGCTGCACTGCTATAGACAAGGACACCTTCCACTAGGCCAGGTTGTTCAAAGCTCATCCAAATTGTCCCTGAACACTGCCAGGGATGGGCTGTGCATGACTTCCGTGGGGAACCTGTTCCAGTGTCTCACCACACTCACAGGAAAGAATTTCTTCCAAATACCCGACCTAAATTTTCCCTCTATCACTTTGTATCCATCAATCATCATTCTGTAACTTCAGTTCTTGGCGAGGAGCATAATAAAAAGTACTTTTTGACTGTTACACTGTTTATTGCAAGACAAGCAGGTTTATACCCGATCTGTGCAGGCTATTCCCCCTGCTAGCAGGAGAACAGGAACACTTAAGGGAGCAGCATCGTGCAGGCACTTCACAGGTCCCAATGATGCCTTTCCCTGGTCTTAAAATCAAGAGGCAAACACGGTTAGAAGGGGAAAAAGGATTTTACCTTGGTATTTATTTTAAGGATCCTTAGGCGCACCATAACCAGGTGGAATGCACCTCCATGCACGCTGCAGTGGCCACTGCAGCCCCCCTCCTCAAGATCTGGGATCACACTGTAGTTGTCACTAATTAGCAGATCTATCAAAGATTCCCCAATGAGAGGCTCCAGTGAGCCCCCTCCCCAAGGACCCTTCCCCTGGCTGGTTCTGTCTCAGGTTACAGAATGTGTTCTGGAGAGGCCCTTGGGCTCTGGGCACACTGATCCCTCACTGCGAAGCTGCT
>VXAC01002366.1:457248-592796 GCA_013399225.1 Rhipidura dahli | reverse complement strand
CGCCCCACGGGGCCCGAGCACAACGGCGCCGGGCTGCGGGGCTGCGAGCCGGGGGCAGCGGCCGGCAGGGCGGGGGCGGCCGGGGCCATCGCCGCCATCAACATCAGCGCCTCGACCTCCAAGTTCCGTGAGTGACCCGGGCCTGGGCGGGGGGGCCTCGCCTGCTGCGCTGAACCCGCCGCCCCCGCTCCCTTCTGGGGCCGGGCTCAGCGCTCTCCTACCCCGGCGTCGGTCTCGCCCCGAGAGGCTTCTCGAAGCGAAGTCAAACGGGTTAAGGAGCTTTAGAAGGCGAAAATAACCTTTCCTCGCACAGCGCCCCAACTTCTGCTTTCCTGTCACGGCAGATCTGGCTGTAGACCTGGGAGAGGGAGCGTCGGCAGGGTTCTCGGCTGCTGCTTTTTCGGAAGCCTTTTAGCTTAGATCGTACTTCCCTATAGACTTTGTGTGTCTGCCTGAAAAACGTAGAGATGAATTGGAAGCCAGTTTGGGATTGCTGGGGGCAGACGTGGGCAGAGTCCCTGGAAGGGGCATGCTGTCCCGGAAGGGACAGGTATCTGCAGAGGCCTGATGAGAACGACCGAGGATTAATTTACCCAAGTTAGCCCCAAAAATAGAATCATAACATCACAGAATGGTTTGGGTTGGAAGGGGCCTTAAAGATCATCTTGTTCCAACCCTCTTGCTGTGACCAGGGACCTTTCTCTAGACCAAGTTGTTCAGAGCTCCATCCTTCCTGGCCTTGCAGGGTTCCAAAATGGCTTTTGTCTGTAGCTTTTAACAAAAATGGCATTTTTTCTATTGTTTTTCTGAACTAGGATCGAGGGAAGGGAAGATCTTCTACTATGCATTTCAGTTCTACTTCTGTTTCCAAAAGTCACTCCTCTGTGCAAAACAGACCTTTTTTTTCTCATAGACTGTTGGAAGACTTGGATTTGGATAGTTAAAAGCATTCCTGGAAGTGTAACTGTGTAATTACCGTGATAAAATTTTGATGGGAAATGCACATTATTTTGTGTGTTCTCACTGCTTTCCCCAGTGCTCTCTCACCTGTCCATGTCCAGAGATGACCAAAAGCTCAAAGTTCAGGATTCTGGATTTCTGCTTCTCGGGTAGCCTGGGTTTAGTGGCACATGGCCAAGGCTGGCTGCTTTGTAGTTGAGACTCCCAGGCTCTGTGAGCTCCCTGGCACTTTGCCTGCCTTGCTTATCAGGGCTCCAGGTACCTTGGGGTGGCTTCTAAACACGCGAGACAGTTGAAATGAGATGTCGTTCAACCTTGCTAAATTAGTCTCTTGAATGCCTAGTCCAGACATTTAGAATCTTAGTTTCTCCTCCTGTTTCAGAATGAAAATTGTTTTCAAGCTGGACCTCCAGCAAGTGGGAGGGTGACTTTCCAGCTAATCCACAATTTGTGTCTGAGGGGGAGAAGCAGCAGCAGAGCCTGATTTTGCTTAGGGTGTGGTTTTGGAGTTCTTGTTTTCACTTTTCCAGCACTGTATCCCAACATAATATCTTACTGATTTTTTTTTAAAGTATTTTCCTGCAAAATAGAAAATTCTCTAAGTGAAATTCATTAGAACTTTTCCACACCTTTGTGTTGGGGATAGTTGTGATGGTACATGAAGTGAGCAAAACAAGTCCAGTGAAGTAGTGTTGACTGAGAAGCTAAAGGAGCTGAGTTGGGATTCTGCCTGTTCTGATCCTGGCTCTGACAGAGGATCCCCTGAATCACCTTTGTTTAATTTTCACACATGGAAAAAGGGAGAGAGGTCACTTTGGATGTAAATGTTCCCTGAAGAGGGAAATGGGGAGTGCTGGGTCCCTGCTGCCTGCTCTGCCCCAGTAATGGCAGAACATGTGTGGAGAAGCTGTTTGCCAGTCCTGAGCTTGGTAGGAAAGTTGTCCTCTGCTGCATGAGGCAGTTCTGCAGTTGAATGAGCAACAAGTCCTACCTTGCTTCTTGATGCAGAGGCTGTCCTGGACAGAGTATCCTTCCTGTCTTTCAGAGGGGCTGAATCCAGTTCTCCTTCCTTGAGATTTTGGTAAGACTGAGAACTAAAATTGGAATAATGCACAGTTCTTTTAATAGTTTTTCTTAAATAGCTTTTCTTCTACTTGAAGCAACTTAAGAAAAACTCCTGTGTTATGGTAAACTTTAAATACTTACAGTTGATCAGTTTCAGTCATGGTTGTGAATTTATAAAGCAGTAGTGTTGTGAAAAGTGTTTTTCAAAGTCCATGAGGCAGAAAGAAAACTGAGAACTTTTAGTACTTTAAGGAAAACTCTTCCGTAACAGTAATTGCAGCACAACTCGATTGTGGTGAACAATGAAGAGTTTCCTTTTTGTTTCTTTTACCCTTTTCAAGCAAGGATGGTTATAAATGTGGTTGATGCCAGTGCCATTTGGGACAGGCACATGTGGCTGTGTTCACTGGCACATCCATTAAATCGGTTGCCTTCCCTGTTGCATAACACTGTTCAGTGCGTGTGTGCATTGCCGCGTTGGCAAATGGTCTGATGAAGGAAAAGTTACTTTTACTAACCAGCCTTAATGCAGGCTGAGAAACAGGTTATAAAAATAGAATAGAATTGGAAGCAACCACAGGGCAAACTCATAAACTTGCTAATGTGTGCTGGGATGTGTCAGGCAGAGGGGGCAGAGCAAAATCTATTGTGAAAACATGCACATGGGGGCTGAGAAAAGGGAAGCACAGGGCTGCAGACTGTAGATGAGTCTTGGACAGCTGCCTGAAGAGTTTGTACACTTTAGCAAAATACAGAGGGTTGTTTGGTGCACTGCTAATTGAGCAGTGAAGTTTCGTGTATGTCACTTGATGAGATGAAATACAGTTTCTGAAAGATGCTGAGTTGCTTTCTTTCATTTTTATTGCCAGAATAAATGACACATAATTGTCAGACTGATGTCTGCATACTTGGCAGTAGGGTGGATCAGCCGTCCTGCTCTGTCTATTGCTTTTTAGCTACAGATTTGAAAAAGTGAATGTGTGTAAGGTTTTATTACCAGTTTCATGGGAGATGTATACTAACTCTTGCTGGTTTGGGGGTTTTTGGTTTGGTTTTTTTTTTTTTTTAAATCTTAGTCTTTAATCTTTTCATTGTAGTTGGTATCAAAGAATTTGGTAGCTTGAAGCAGACTGTGTTTCCATTTTGACTATAATACTGATATATCTAGGTTATGATAGCTCATGCATATTCTTTTTTACTTAAATGGTTTCACTGCTGCATTTCACTTAGTTTTCCTTTTGAATTTTTTTATGTATGGAAAAGCAGCAGTTGTTACTCAAGGATCACTTCTGAAGTCTTTAATAATTCTCTGGAAAATCTGAATTCTCTGGAAAATACTGACTTCTTTTGATTCTATCAGACTGATTTCTCTCCCAGACCCTACACCCCTCAACTTGCTGGAGTTGGATAAAAGCCTTCATTCTAGCATGCTTGCTTACAAAATATTAGTGCCACTTCCCAGAAACCAACTGAATTTCAGTTTGGGAACAGAATCTTTTGGGCAAATCCTTTTATATCTTGAATACCTAATGTAGGGATGAGCATTTAAGCATGACATCCTAAAAAGATAGAAAAGTAAAAAATTAAAGGGCAGTCTTTCCTTGCTAAGGATCTGTGATTCCTTCCTTCCTGGTCTCAACCTTGCTCTTGCAGAGTTTGTAGTTGGAAGGTCTTACTTTACGCCACCCTTCACTTTTGTGTGTGTAAGCACTGCCAGGAGAAAAAGGACATTACTAACTTGTGATAGTTGCTAAAATTTTAAAGTACTTTGTTTTCTGGATTAGAGGAATAAAAATAGTGATTGTTCAGTTTATAGTCTTGGACTTCTAGCTATGTAAATATTGTGGTTGGCTTAGTTTCAGAACTGAAGTGTGGAAATCAAATTACGTAGTATGTGTAAGAGACTTTTGAATGAGAATGAAGCTTTTCTAGAATGTTACTGTGAATTTATCAGTAAATTTTCTATGCACGCTTTTCTATGCAAGTCTCATGAGGCTGCTCATAAAAGCATTTTGTCCTCTACCTGTGCAGTGTGAAATGGGCACACCTTCCTGTCTGCTGCTGGGTTTTTTTCCATATTGTGAAAAACAAATATTAACATCTCAACAGCCTGGTAAAATTGCTGTGCAGTTCTCAATTCTTACTTGACTATTTTTTTTTCAAATTAATAGGGCTCATTTAATATGTTAAACCAGATGTGGGCGTGACTAGACATTGAAATGTTAAAGCAGGACTTGGTCTAATGTTTATGCTGATTTCAGTGTAGTATTTTGTGTGAAACAGAGTGGTTCTGTAGAGACCCATTTTTTTTGGGGTAACAAAGTGAAAAACAAAAGCTCAGGTCTTTCTGCTGAGTGTAAGGAGAAATAGTAAAGGTACTATGTGGAGCTGCTCCTGAGAACATGTGCCTGGAGCATGGGCTCTGTAAGGGATGAAAACTCAAACAAGGCTTGCAAGGCAAGGATTAAGGGCTGAGTTTACTGCCAGGGAGGTGCTCTACTGTTGCTGACTGAGTGGATGCTTTTAGTGGGGGAGCTGACTTGTTGGACTTGTTAACTCTAATCCTGGTGGCTGTGTACCCAGCCCTGTGACCTTCATTCACCTGTTAGCAAACAGCGATGTCCTTTCGGATTGCGGGCTGGGCTCTTGGGGCAGTGTCCTGCAGCACTTGGTAGTGGAGACCCGGTCACTGCTCACATACCTTGAGATTAGCTAGATCTCATTCTGTAACAGCTGTGGAGCAAGAGTGGACCAGTGGATATAGCTGGATGAAAAGGAGCCAGGAGTGCTGTACTAACATCCTTTTCTACCCAAAGTTTCTGGCTGAAACACCCTAACAAGACACACAAAGAAATCTGTAATACTTGCTTGTGCAGTGAGAGTTCCAACACTTCCTTGTCTCACACCTCTCTCTATTCCATGTTCTCTTTATAATCTTTTTTCCCCCCTCATGATACTCATAACTGTTTTGCCAATTTCCTTAGAATTGTTCCTCACAATGCTGCCAAAAGTGACTCACTCAGCTCCTTTCAACCCCTTGTGCAAATTACCTTGCTTCTAAAACCCAGCAGTGAATCTACATTTAAATATATATTTAAAATTCATCCCTAACCAAAATATTTCTTTCCAGTGTTGTGTCTAAACTGGTCTGTGTGGTGTGAGAAGTATCTTTATTCTCGTTCCATATAGCCCAGACTCACACGTGGAATTCAACTGAAGAAATTATTTTAGATTTCCTGGGCTGGATAGTTTTGATCCTTTTTTGTTTTGATAGATTTGATTTGATTTCATAGCTTGAATTCAAATCATAGATTTGGTTGAGGTGCTGTTGGTTGCTGAGGGCTTTTTTGAGTGGGTGCTGTGAAGCCGTGGTGGTGTGACAAGGCAAGGAGGTAGCGCTGAGAGTACGGCCCTGAAGGGAGGGTGTGAACCTGTTGGAACTGAGCCACGAGTGGTTGGTTTAGAAATCCTCCCTGAAAAGAGAGGTCCAAACCCTTCTGTGGCTGTGATGGCACCCTGAGTCACTGGTGCAAGAGGGTGCAGTTGGGAAGCTCAAGAGGAAGATCAGGGAGCAGTGGGGAACGCTAATTTAAACACCTCCTATTCTTCCCTGTGGTGATCCTTATCTGGAAAAAGAGTGTAATTGTCCCTGCTAGAGGGAAACTGTAATACAGATTCAAAAAAGTTGCCTGGAAGCCTAACTGCAGTTGAAGGCAGAGGGAATTGCATCAGCTTTTAGACCAATGAAGCTGCTGATCCCACCTGAGACTTGTGAAATTAATACATCTGCTGGGAAGGATTATTCAAAAAACTACCAGTCTTGGCCAGAGCTTGTTCTCCTGAATGTGAAGATGTCGTGTTAATAATTGATTCTGAACTGCCACAAAGTAACATAATTTATTAATCAGATCTAATCTTTTTATAAATTTTTGTCATTATATTTTCGTGTTAGAATTCCCAGGGGTTTGCTTCTCCTTGTTACTTGGGCCCCAGAGAAATACCCAAGCACTGATTTGGCAGGTTTCCTGATTTTATTTCTTGTAAATACAAAGGTACAAATTCAAGTCTGGACTTTAATTTTAGATTAGGTTGTCTTGGTGGAAGTGACCTGTTCCCAGGTATTTTGGCCCACTTATTGGTGTGATGTGAAATCACAGAGCATTCACTTGCTTCTAGTCTTTTAGGTGAAGTTACTATATCTATTCTTGTCTTTTTTCTTGCAGTAATGAATGTTATAACAATTGAAGACTATAAGAGCACATATTGGCCAAAGTTGGACAGTGCCATAGATCAGCTTTTAACTCAGAGTCCTGGTGACTACATCCCTATCTCCTATGAACAAATATACAGGTAAGGAAATACTCTAAATGCTATACAACTTATTTTTTCTTTAAAATTAAATGTTTATTTGATCTTGCCGCCTGTGCCTTTGAGGAGGAGACAAATGGGAAGGTTGTGTGAAATACAATACTGTTTAAATGGTTAGAGTGAATAATAGATACATACCTTGACATACCATGTTTACAGGAATAAATGCTAAAGAATTAAAATGCATTAGTGCTGAGAACGCTAACATTAAAGTAAACCCCATCACAGTTGCTTAGTGTAATGTACTAGGAGATGTTTTAAAGCCTCAACATCCTTTTCTCCAAAGATTGGCATGGTAGGTAGTTGACTTAATGTATCAAAAGGCTTCTTTATCATATATAATAGGAACCAATTTGGTGTGGTTGATGTGCAGAAGGAAGTAGAAGCACCTGGTGCCAAGGTCCTTTGATGTAAATTGTCATTTGTGTGTTATGCTTGAAGTGGCTTTGGTGTGTTGTCCCCTTGCCCAGCCATGTGCAGTTCCAGGCTGTTTGAAGGACAATCCTTTGCATCTCCATTCTTGTCTGGAGAAGACTTGGACTGTACCTGTCTTGGAGCTGTAGTTTGTTTTAAAAGGGATCTAATTACACACCAGAACTGCCCTTCAGGCTAAGCTAATGCTCAATGCTGGTGATGGTGGGGGATTTGCTTCCCCATCACACTGCTGCTCCAAACCAAAATGCTAAATGCTTTACAGACCTGGCAGTTTCTTAAGAGATTAACTAAAATGGAGATTTTTGTTCTGTAGGTGGCAGGTGTTCAGGATGTTGGTGAATGGGATGGAAAGTGGGTGACGGCTGCTGGATTTACTGGCCAAGATGCTGATAAAACCCCTGGCCCTTGCTAGCAGCACAACTGTAGCACTGCTGTCTTGGATTTCTTCACCAGAGTGTTGCCCTCTGTGGAATAATTCTGCCAGCTCAGTCACTGGTGGCTGTTGTAGAGATTTGCAGCTCTGTTGCCTCATGCCCTTTTGCTCTTAGCCACTTCTCTGCCGTTTGAAACTTTGGATTAGGGAAGCAGATAAAAGAAGGGCAGGTGTTCAGTTTTGCCCCTTAGGTCCAGTTGAAAACTTCAGTAAACTTCCTCTTTCCTCTTCAAACTTGTGGAACTACTTTTATTAGGACTCAGATGTCATCATGGGTATAAATAATTGAGATGGTCATGTGAATTAAGAGAGTGTAAGTAATCCAAACCCTTCCCAGCTCAAAATCCCCAATATACAAACAATCTGCAGTAAGACATCTCTCAGAAGTCATCTCTGATAAAGAGTAGGTGTGCAAAGTTAATGGTTTAATTATACCTAGTTATGGTTTGCAGATAACTGGAGCTCATCTGTGTCACCTTTCTACTCCTCAAAAGTTTTATTTACTGAAGGACTAGTGGGTTTTGAGTTTCTCCTGGATAACCCCTGTACATCAGGGGCACTTGGTGCAGGACTCTAATGATGCATGGATATCTGTTACATGTATTTTACTATTACCAAAGCTAAAGATTTTCCATAATTTAGTGTTACTGGTAAAGCTGGTATGTCAGTTTTGTCCTTAAAATTTATGTCTGTGGTTGTAATTACTCTGCCACAGCCTCTTCCAATCAGGAAATGGATTTTTGTTTTTCTGTTAATATTTTTAGACTGTTCCTTTGACTGACAGTCTGGACAAGATAGATTGACAAGGGAACGATAATTGATTTTTTTTTTAAATTGAATTTAATAGGGATGTTTGCTTGGAGTATTGTTGAGTTTGTAGCAGACTTGGAGTTTAGATCTTCTCTGAAGCTCAGACTAAAGAACTAGGCCAGTTATTTAGTCTGAAAGATGGAATGTTTCTTGAAGTGGTTCAAACAGCTACATTCTTTTTCTTCACAGTGAAACTGAGGTGAAAGTACAGTAGTATTTTTGTTCATCTTTGTGTTGACTAAAGGAGTCAAGGTTTCCATAATGCAAACTCAAAATACGTTATTAGAAACCCAAATTGCTGTATTTGACATGGTCAGTGATAGCTGTAGGTGCCCACTCCCTAGCAGTGAGAGCTGGGAGATAACTTACAAGGTGTGTATGCAGATATTTACCATGCACCAGTTTATCTGTAAGGTATCAAAGTGTCATTAGTGTGTGTTTTCAGCTGTGAGCCCAAAGCCTGCCTGTTCATAGTCACTTTCTGTTACAAAAGGGGTGGATAAATTTGCAGAGAGGTGTGAAAGAAGGTTTGAGATGAGGAGAATGTGCACAGCTAAGTTGCACTTCTGGCAGCCTCCACTGCCTTCCAGGTGCAGTGCAGTTTTCTGTTCCTCAGGACAACTTAGAGAGCTTGGGTATTCATCCCTGTCAACCACTGCTTACCCTCCAGTGTCCTTTATGGAATTTCTTTTTCCTAAGGTGTTTGGTTATGTTAAGGAACTAAGAAGCATGTGACTTCTTTTGAGTAATATCAGGGCAAAGATGATTCACAGAATTAGCCCACAGTCAGGAACTGAAAACAGGATCTCAAAATGGGGAAGGAACCTCTAAATATAAGTGTTCAAATAAAATGTAAACATACCCTGTGTGTCCATGGGAAGACTGCTGTGTGATTACAGAACAGGTTGCAGAAATAGAGGCAGCAATAGTGTGTGTAACACTAAGGAGAAGTGTACTTTAAAATTCAGTTTAGTTGCATGCAATTAAATCAATCAGCTTGTGGAAGTGACTGTGTACTGGTTAGCTATGGAACAAACAAATGTGTGGCCACTTGCTGTAGTTACCCAGCTGGCTGATTTTGTAAGAGATCACAAATATCAGTCTCACTTTTCTTATCAGTGTTTCTCTCTTTGATTCAAACTAAACTGATGCTTTTGCTCTTATAAAGAGGCATTGTACCAAAATATCTTTTGCTCTTGCTTGACTCAGTATAAGATCTGCTGTTGGTAGACTTGATGTGAAAGAAAAAGGATGACCTTGACTGATAATATTTAAATAATATCAAACTATGGATACTCAGTTATTTTTAAGATACAATAATACAAGAGGCGTGGGAGGTCTTTTGGTTTTTGAGAAATAACATGTTTTACCAGAGAAGCAGACTTTGGCCATCTTTGCATTTCGCCCGTCTTTGCACCACCTTCTCAGCAGAGAACTGGAAAGTCATAGTTCTGGTACAGAGACACAGCGTTGCTGTCCCATAGCTTTGGATTTTTGGGGCCCTTAAAAGCCTGCAGAATTCAAGGCTGGTGTCTGGACCTGCCTGGAAATCAGTTGTTTGCAGATGTGCTAAGGAGCAGTCTCTGGACTAAATTGCTTGCTGTCACAGTTCTTGGTACAGAGGAGTGGAGAGGGGAGCAGAACAGAGGCGGTGTGACTTGCCCAAGATACCAGGTGAAATCTCCCTGGGCCTCTTGTGTTTGGCAGCTAAATTTCAGAATGCTGACTGAGGAGTAAAAGCTGCTTGGTACAGATGAATGTTGGTGTTAGTCCTGACAGTGATGACTACTCTAATAATATCTTGCTGAAAGTAATACATGTATTTGTTTTACAACTGCTGTAAATACGTCTTCAACGAATAGCCTTATTTTGCAGATGTTATATTGCAATATGAGAGCAATAAAATGTTGAGCACCAAAGGTGACACGGAAGACCAGAGTTAACACATCAAAGCCATGGAATGCAGAAGTAAAGTTTTGTTTTGTTTTCTGCATCTTTATTATGAAAGTGTAGAATTTTCTTCAAATTTAAGTAGCAAAGAATGGAGTAACACACTTGGGTCTGTCATTTTAAAACTTTTGCCTTTTCTTTTTAAAGCTTCCATGGTTTTGATGCAACTTCTATAATACTTGTCAGCATTCCCCTTCTTTTAGTAAAGGGGTGTTGCCCTAGAATATTCATAAAATTGTTAAACCTGTTTATTTTAATGGAGACTTCATCCACATAGGAGAGACAAAAGCCAGAAGTAGGAATGTGCTGTTGACAGAATTGTCCTGGCTGTTTTGAAGTGCACTGTTAAGGGAACTCATTTTAAGTTAAAATGAGGTTGGGGAGGGGGAATGGGATGGATGCCCTGGAGCCTCCAGGGGAGCGGTAGGAGCCTGCTGGAGCTCATTCCAAGCTTCAGACTGTATTTAAAAGTTCAACAATCATTCCATTAACTCTATTATCCTCTAAAATGAAACTTGAACAAAATGTTTTGAAGTCTGTTACCCTTCCTTGCAAACTGTTGTAAGTTCATTGTTTGTTCCTATATTTGTTTCTGCAGTTGTGTGTATAAGTGTGTATGCCAGCAGCATTCGGAACAGATGTATAGTGACCTAATAAAAAAGATAACTAACCACTTAGAGAGAGTCTCAAAGGAGCTGCAGGTAAGAAGCTGCACAATCTAATTCTCTCTTTCCTGGGATCTGTGATTATATCAGAGCAGCATGTAGGTGGCCCGTGGAGGGGATTGCTATTAAGACTTACTTACATTAACTTACAAAATTGTCTACTACTTCATTCACTAATGGGCTGTCAGACAGAAAACCAAGTACTGGATCCAAAGGTTTGACACTGCCAGACCTTGGAGATCTCAACCATGTGGAGAGCAGTGGCTGAATATATGATATAGAATGAAAGAATGGAGTATGGGAAATATGAAGTGTAATCTGGGATATAAATACCTCAGTCAAATATGAACTGGGCACACGAGTTAAATGTCTGCCATTCCTGTGTAAATGTGTATAAACTGTTAATGGTTCTTGTGCACCACAAGTAGCACAAAAGGGAAGCTCTAAAGGAAAAAAATTAAGTGAATTAAATATAGATTGTGAAATAGCATTTAAGAAATAGTGCATATGGAGTTCTGTTACAGCTTATTCTGCATTTTTCTTGCCTATCTCTAGATGTCAGTGGTTTACAGCAGTCCTAATATATGCAATTTGTATATCCCTATCCTTCTCTGCATCTTATCTGCACATCCATGATTGTTTTCATGTGTATTCCTTGCTGAACATTCCTTTTAGACTAGAATCTCCAGATAGGTATTTGAAATTGTCACTGTTGTAGCAGCAACACTGCTTGATTTTTCCCTGTGGCTTTTTTCACTTCCATAACTGATGTCTGAGTTCTGTACTCACCTGCAGTGAGTGAAGCAGAGATGCCAAATACAAAGAAACTAAACTACAGCAGCTTCTTCAGTGCTTCTAACACATTGATAACTAATTTCTGTCAGCCCAAAACACTCTTAATGCTTTAACTACATCAGAGATTTCTGGCTGAACATGCATTCCCACCAAAATAGATAGCACTGTGATCTCTCTGATGTCCTTTTTGTTGCACTGTTTTCCACTTGTGGCTTTCATTACAAAAATGACTAACCATCCAGTGTTTAATAGGCATGGTGTTTGCTAGGTTCTTTCTTCTTTTCTCTTTTATGTTGTCTTTATTCCTCGTGGAGTGACAGCCTCAGCGTTCTGTGAAAATGGCTTGGAGCTGGTGAACATAGTATTTAAAATAAAGCTTCCCTTGCTTCTGCTGAGCTGGTGCAGCCTGTACATTTTTTCTCCTGTTTGTGAGAACTATGATTCATTTCAGCTATACAGGTTTGGCCAGTTCTTCTGATATATCCCATGGTAATACCCTGCTTTAGTTTGATTTCAGTTTGGGAATACCCCAAATTCTTTACTCCGTGCTAGTCCTTGACTCTTTTCTCTTAAATCCCAAAACTGGGACAGCTGATTTTAAAGTTTGCTTTAGCACATATGAGCTTAAATAATTCTGCCTAAAACCAAGGCTGCCTTCTGAACATCAGCTTGTTGAAAGAATAATTGAGACAACTGTTTAATGTAATCTTAGCCTTGCAAAAGCTTCTTTATGTAGGTTAGACACACCTGTAATACAACACGATACCATCTTTGTGTGCATTATGTGAGTTTTGTCTGATGTGTGAACATGACGGCTTTTGGATGACAAATGGATCTTTTTGAGCTGCTTGAGGTAAAACTCACGTGCCTCAAAAAATTGTTCTATAAAGAAACTGTTTTAGCTGTGGGTTTTGAAATTTACTCTTAAGAGATTACTCTACTACAGTGTATTTTATTATCCTGATACTTCTTTGATCTTAATACATTTTGGTGACATTTAGTCACTCAGGGTTTAAGTTGAACATCCAGTTCTAGATCTTCATCCTAGCAACAACAGCAAATTACTTTGGAAATGTTAGTTGCTTGGAAGTTTCTGGTTCACACACGCAAACAATAAAAAAAACCATATGTGTGAATCCTTTTAATGCACAGTTTGTGGTGTTTTGCTTTCTGACATAATCTAATTCACTTGCCAGCAACATTTTAGAGTTCTGTTTGTTTGGCAAGCTATGACTTGATGCAACTTGTTGGTTTTTAATGTTCAGAGATGCAAAAGTAGCCCAGTATAAGCAGGAATGTTGGTGTGTGTCAGAAAACAGATGGTTATGGAGAAGTGAAATGTCAGGCAAGTGCAGTGTCTTTCTCTGGACAGGCCAGCACCTTCTTTGCATAGCAGTGTTACAGTTAAAAGGCAAGTGGGCTGCAGAATATCTTCATGTAACCAACATGCCAGAGCAAGCTGTCTCCTACAGGAACCACTCATCAACAGCCAAACCAGTAAAACCCAGATACCAAACAGTAAAAGTGGGAGCACCTCAGGGGACTGGTCAGACGTGCTCTTGCATGGATTTAATCTTAATGGAGTTTGGTTTCTCTCTTCGGGGCATTCACTGCAGAAACATATATATTTATTTCCTCCCTCCCTGTGTGTGCCACAGCTGGAGTCAGCAGAGTGATGGACCCATGGACACTCGGGTGTCCTGAGCTGGGTGTCCAGGCACTGTGCTGGCACACTCAACAATCCCTGGTAATCCTGTGTGACTTCTGCTTTCCTAGACTGCAGGACAGCTTGTGTGGTGTTGGTGTTTGTTGCCCTGTGCATTCCTGAAGGTTTGTTTCACAGCTTTTCAGTTTGAGTTACTTTCAGTGGTGGCAGAGGCCATAGGAAAATGTGGCTGGGCTGGTGTATTTCTGCGTGTTGGACATTGGGTGGAAGGCAGTGAGCAGTGCTTGCTGAGTAATGGTACATTTAGATCAGATGAATTGCTTGTCATCAGGCTGATATGGGGCCTCCTGTATGCCAAGCCATTTTCAGCTCCCTCATTATTGTGTCTGTAAGTTAATGATCCTTTTTTCAGCCTGCTCTGGAGACACTCTGAGCTAGGATTGCTTTCCTTTCCTATGGCTGATGTCTGATCAGCATCTCTGCATTAGTTAAGACTGAGTTTTTGCCATGTGGAACTTTCAGTAATTGAGAATTCAGTCTCCCTAATTCCTGAGTTGATTAGGATTTTGGATTTCGTCAGCTTAAAAAAAATAATGTGTCACTGCAGAAAACACAAATTAATTTGTTTCCTGTTGTCTTGAGGTCTGTGAAGCCTATAGCATACAGATGATTTTTCTAGGATGCTTTATTTGGAAACATTTCACTGGTAATGGACATGGTTCATTATGCTGTGGTTTGAAATAATGTCAGCTGTTTTTGTGGGTAATTGCTGAGTCATTCACATGTGTGAGGTAGGGTGGATCCACAAACATATGCTTTCAGATTAAATATATCGCTCTGTAGAATGAGCAAAACTGTATTTGCATTAGGTTGTAGTGTTTCTGGCTTAATTTATTCTTATGCACTCTGATACAGTAATTTAAAATCAAGCACTTTACCCATGACTTATCTCTTCAGCAAAAGATGCTGGAAAGTACTCAAAGCATTGACAGTCAGGATGTGCTGTGGCTTTGAGCTGGCTTGTTACAAATGTAGCTTTTTTGTACAGGTGCAGTGGAATATTTTCCTTTTAGTTAGAACAAACTCAGTGCTTCCTTTGTGAAATGATTGAGAGCTAAAAACCATTTATTTGTTATGTTGCACCTTTTTTTTATCTAGAGGAGAGAGAAAAAGGAATCTGTTGTTTTCTGTTTGTGGTGGGGTTTTTTTTTATGATGATGAGTGATTTTTTTTTTTTTATAATGAACATGACTGCACTGAGGAGTCACTGGTGTTGGCAGATAATTTGCATGTCTGCTGTTTGGCCCCCAGGACCTGCAGGTTTATAGTCTTTGTTGTGCAATGCCAGAAAGGTTTCCTGCCTGATATTAATCTTTACAACTTCGCAGCCTTTTGGCTTGTCAGCTCTCAAACCAGTTGGTGCAGTGTATGAAAGCATTGTCCCACTTGCTGTTTCCTTGGGAGAATGTGCATGGGAATCAGGTGTCCTGAATGAAGGTTTTAGGGTGCTCAAAGAACCCCTGGTAAAGGTATCAGAAAAAGCAGCTTTAATATTAAAGTGAAAGCATGACAGAATTCATTGTCAAGGTTCACACTGTAACTACTACATGGTTAAAGCACACAGAGAAAAATCAGACTAAAATCAAGCAGTCTATAACTAAAATCACCCAGAAATGATCTGTGTGGTGGCTGGGAATAGGAAAAGGGTAAGGATAGGAAGGAATGATGGAGACCCTCACAGCAGGGTTCAGAGTGGATTGATCCCCTTGCCAAACTCAGCCTCTGACTTGACCAGCGTTTTAGGCCGAAAGGTTTTAACAGCATTTCAACTTAACAGCACCTAATCAATAGCCTAATTTTAAACAATTTATTAAAAGATTCTATAGAATTTACATTTGGAAAACAGTAACTCACTTACAGGTCTGTCTTACCTGTGAATCGAATGTGCTTAAGTATCTAACAGAGCAGCATTCCCAATGCGTTTGCTATGGCATGTTCACACCTAAACACACACAGAGTTAAAGGAGGCTCTGTTGTCATCTGTTTTCAAATACAGCTTAGCATTATCTGTTGTGGACAATCTGTTCCTACCTTGCCTTTTCCTGTCTTATTTGCTGTCTCATGTTTACCTTCCCCTTGTCCCCTGTGATTAAAGGAGTTTCCAGCCAGTGGTGAGGAGCCGGTCATCTCCTGCTCCTCTTCTTTCTGAAACAGTAATCTGATTAATACTAATGCCTTATTCCAAGCTCCACATGAGGTTCTGAACTTCCTTACTTTGTCTTTTACAAGCAGTTGTGTAATGAAGCTTAAGTGGCTTGTCAGGTTTACCCTGTGGGTTTTGCATATAGTCAGGGTGCCATAAAAATGCATCCAGGTAGTGCTTTGAGGGACTGGTAAAACTGAATTTCTAACGGTGGGCAGAGTTATATACATATACAGGGGACCATCTCATAGCAGTTCCTGATATTTACACTTAAAGGTCGTTTTACTCCAGATTGTTTTGCAGATGTATTTTGCTTTCCTTCCAAGGTACACTTGCTGATTACATTACCTTTATAAAGTGCTGTATTGTTGTGGAACAGTTATGCCAGTCCGTGAAATACAACTTTTGGCAACATCATCTGTGGCTGCTTTTTGTGTGCACTTAGTAAATCAGGTTGCTAATGAAGGCATGATTAGACTTTAGTAATGTACTTCTGAGAGGCCAGGTTTTTGCTCCACCCGTGTGAAGAAGCCAGTTCTTACTACACTGTTTGTATGGGCATTGTCTGACTTGGTAGCTAGAGGAAATACAAGGAGCCTACTTCAAAAGTCAAGCTCTTCTCTTGTAGCATAGAAGTAACACTTAAATTACCTCTGGTAATTTGAAATCATTTGATTGCCTGAAATAATATCTGTAGATGTAGTAGTCTCTCAAAGACTAACATAGAAAACAAATCTGCCTTCTCTATGCTCTGCCTTTAGAAAAGATCCGAAATAGAGGTGAGGAATGGAAATTGAGAACTTGAATTTTCTAACTCTTTCTTACTAATTTTGTTAAATCAGTGGTGTTTCTTGGAGTCCATTTGGGCCATCTGTTAATATCAGCAGTTCATTTTTTCGAGAGGAGGTCAGTCTGGGCATTTATCTAGTCCATAATATTTAAAAAGGGAAAACATACCCAAATATTCAGAGCTATAGGTATTTATCCATCAGTTCTGCTGGGAGAACGTTGCTTAATTGTGTGTGTTTGTGAAAGAAGCCTTTACTGCTGTGAATCCCACTGAACTGAATCAGATCAAATGGAGATTTGAACTCAGATGGTGGAAACCAGAAGCATTATAAATGTTTGTGTCTTTATGTGTGGACATCAAAAAGATGGCTTTTAACTTAAGAAGTAGGGGTGACCATATTGCCAGAATTGCCATTAAAAGTGACGTTACCATCAGCAAGTTAAGCTGAGAAGCATTCTTGCCTTGTAGTCCTGCAGCTCTGTTTGGTGCCTTGTCACTCTGTGCTGGGGCTGCAGACCCTGATGCAATTACAGAAAGATTTAAGTAAATACAGCACAAATTAATATGTATTTAATAGATAGAAAAGCTTCTGAAGTTTTCTTACTGCTAAACAGTTTTGATGATCTTTACATATAATATCTTTTTGTTTTACAAGCATGTAGAGTGGGAATGGAATGTGGCCCACAGCTGCTAACCTGCTGTAAGACAGTTACATGAGGACATGTCATGAGGCTGTACAGCTTTGAACAGGTTTGAGTGCAGGCTTGACTAGGAAGACTCAGCCTCTTAATCAGATGTGCTTTGGTTTGATGTCTGTTATTTTTTACAAGTTTTAATAATACCCATGTCTAGTGAGGTAGACCTGGGCATCACATACATTGCAAGGCAAGGTAAACAAATTATATTTTCTTGAGAAAGAGCAAAGAGTGGTTTAGAAGACCACTTACATGAGTAACAGGTTAATTTGTGTAGTCATAGCCATTTTTCCTTTTCCCTTGGCAGGCGTGGGAGAGATGCTGCGGCATATGTGCTGGCATTTTGCAGTGAGCATATTCCCAGGAAAATGGAACTGCCCGTTCACCATAGGAGTGTAAACTCTACTAAACATACTGCTGATTGTGCCAGATGACTCTTCATAAATAGATTAGCTTTGTGTTCCTCAAGCACAGAACTGTTGTCTCTGTTTCTTTCTTGTGAGCCATTTCTGAGTTGTCTTGAGCCAGCAGTTGCCTTCTGATTTCATGTGTTCAGTTTAAGAGTAATATTGAGACTGATTTGCAAGTTGAAAAAATCCAGATCTTTTTCACATATATAGTTTCTTGCCCACAAGTGCATCTTTTTCACATATATAGTTTCTTGCCCACAAGTGCATTGAAATGCCTACATATTAGATTTCAAATAAGGGAAAGATAATTCAGTATGCAGGATCTCCAGTTGCTTGTTTTGAGTATCTCTTGTATGTCATCCTTTCTCAAATGTGTTTTCTTGTTACTTCTCATTTCTGTTGGTGCTGAGATGTCGTGGTGTGTAAGGAGGTGAAACTGTGTCTTGCTGCATCAGCTTTTCAAAAGCAGCCATTGTATTTTATTCTAAGAAGCAGTTGACTCAGAACCAAGCTGAAGATGTTACGCAAATGCAACTGCATCAGAGTTTGAGAAATCCAGCCAAACATTCAATGTTCCTATGGACAGACACACAATACAGCTGTTGCTGGAAAACTGTTCTTAACCCTACGAGTGGTAGATAAGAGCAGATGTAGGAGAGGATTTTAACTGCCTGCCTGTATGGAGTGTTTCAAAAAACCTCAAACAATCCAAAAAAACAACAAACTTACAAAAAAAACACTCCTAACCCCCTGAATTGACAGTTTCATAGGATGCAAGATGAGGAGTGAAGGAATGAGGGATCCTCTTCTTTCCTGGAAAACATTAAGCTAGGAGTGTGTATTTTGTATTTTTGAATAGCTTGTGTAATACATCCCTCAGGTAAGATAGGAGTGGATTTAAAGACTTAATAGTTGCTGGAGAGTTGTAAGAAGTAAATGTCATGCTTAATTCTGCCCCTCCCCTTATAATCTAAACAGCTGAATGTATGTGTTCTCTTTTTCTGGACTAGGACCAGGAGTAAGAAGTGTCAGCCAAAGCAGTTTTTTGGGTTTTTTTCTTGTAATAGCTATATGTGAATAAGTTTAGATTTTAAATGCAAATTATGCTCTAATGATGGCCACTTAAAATCTTAGCAACTTCTGTTTACTCATGAATTTGGTGCTATGTGTTGCTTTTTAGTTTACAGAATTCAAGTAGTTTATATAAAACTAGTCCAGCTCCATTTGCTATCCTATAAATGTGGATGTAGAGATGTGAAGAAGGATCCTGTGCTCAAGCAAATAATTGATTTCAGTCTGGCAGTTTGGAGTAGCCATACAGTAACACTGTGATGAACAGAAAACAGATGGTTCTGTTTTCCCCACACAGATTACAGTAATTCATAGGTGAGCTGTGAAAATACTATTACTGATTTCTCTTTGGCTTGGGTATTTTGGTATTTACAAGTCAAGCTTTAGCTGAGCAGAGTTTGATTGTCAAGCTTGCTTTTTTTTTTTTTTTTTTTTGTTGTCCATCACTGTTAATGTCTTGGCTGTTGAGGCTTAACATGAAATGCTGTCAGAAGAATAAAACTGAAAAGTGACATTTTATGCTGATAAAGCAGACAACACCATAATTTCTGCATTGCAGAGGTTAAAACCAAGGCCTGATATCTGCCTGATACTAGTGAGTGCTTCCTCTGAAGCTGTCAGGACCTCTTTTGGTGTTTTTTGTCTTTATCCAGAGCAGTTGTTTTCCACTTGTTTGCAAGGTATGGTGGTGGTTGACAGCTCCCAGGTAAACTTCCATTAAAGGACTCCTGAGATCATTCTCAGGAGACAGCTGGGTGTGCAGATGTTCCCTCATCAACAGCCTCCCTTAGTGGGACTCGGGCTTTGGGAGCTGAGCTAGCAGACTTCTCATCTGCAGTGAAGAAAAAAGATATCAGTGCTTATGTCCCCTGTTGAAAGTGTGGCAGAATGGCTGCATGCGCTGCTTGAGATTAAATCTGCACTGCCCAGCTTCTGTGGTTTTTTATTATTGGCTTTGCTGCTGTTTTGTTTTTTTAATGAAAACGGCAATCTATCAGTGAGAGAAAAGTGGTGCCCTGTGTCAGGCTATGGTCTCCTTTTGTCAGACGTGTTCTTTCAAGTAGATTTTTCCTTTTTCTTTAATCTTAGAAGCTGTATACAAATCAGAGGGTATAACCATATTTAAAGTTGAGGTTGAAAAGGAGTGAAGCAGGAATACATACTGCTTAGAAACGCAGATTTCATTGCATGTTGTTTACAGCAAATTATATATATAGCTGTATATGAAAGAGAGTCCTTGGAGCTCATAGCCACTTTTATACGTTGTTGGCATTTTGAACTAAAATTTGTTTGGCCACCCCTGAGAACTGCATTTCAGTTTCTTTTCCCTGCAATAAGATTAAAACCTTATGATCAAAATGCAGAATAACCATGTATAGCCTTTGGCAATTGCATATGGAATAATACTCTTTCTTCCTTTGCCAGTTTTGCTTTCCTTTCTGAACTGTCTGCTCTGTATTGGTGTTTGCTGTGAAAATCACCCACATGTTCATTAAGCATATTAAGAAGGAAGGCAAAAGAAGCTATTTTAAAGGAAAAAAAAACCCTTTCATAAATTTAGAATACTTAATAAATCAAAATATCAACATAAATTTTAACTGTTCTCTTAGGGCTCCTGGTGAGTGTCCATGCAAAGGCTGAAAATGTTTGTGAAGATAGCTTTAAGTTCTGATAAGGTGGTTGAGGTGCAGCTAAGCCTTGAGTTTTTCTCATGCCACAGATTCTTTGTCTTTAGGAAAATCTTTTTCTTGCAAGGTCCCAGTTACTGCTGTATTCTCCATCTTCTTTTGGCTTGGTGCTGTCAGAGGGGAAAACAGTGCAGGGGAAGAGAAGTTTTGTTTCTCATTAACAAGCAACACCTTTGCCCTTGGGTTTGTATAGGTGTATCTCTATCTGTGAACAGTAGGTACTTGGGTAGCCACCCAGTCCCTCTGGGCAGATAAAAGCAGGGGTTCGGCCAGAGGCAGAGCTGTGTATGGGGAAGGATTGGGGTGGGGAAGTGGATACTGGAGGAACATGTTGCTGTAGCTCCACTCCCACCTGCGGGTGTCTCAGTGCACTTCTGAATGCTCCAGTGCAGCTCCCCTGCACACTTCCAAATGGGTGTTGTAACAGAAGCTGTGGTTAGTGCTTCCCATTTTTCTGGCTCTCTTCTCAATTTAACTTCAATTTCACTTGCTGCTAAACAGATCTTTTAAGCTTCCTTATCTCCTTCTTTAGAAATAGGGTATTGTACCCAGAAGATAGCACATTCAGATTTTGTGTAGCCAAGTTTAGGCTGGGGCACCAGGGGGATGCCGTGTGCTGGAGCAGGTCCGGAGATTTCCCCTGGCCTGATCTGGAGCACAGGACCCACATGCAGAGCTCTCTCTGAAAATGCTGCTTCTTTGTGGTCCCTCCAGCTGAACCCCCTGAACACTTGCCTTGCCTTAGGTGACCCAGCAGTAACTTAGAAGGGTTTTCTGTGGAGGATAGTGTTCCCTGGAGCTGGAGGATGTGCCATTCACCAGCTCAGCTGCAAAGCAGCCGCTTAATGCCACCCTGCTCTTATGGAGTAAAAGCTTAGGGGGGTGGGAACACGCACTGCAGCACTTGTGCAGATTTGGGTATGGATTCTAGGCATGACAGCTGGTGCTTTCAAAACAAAGCCCTGGTCTTTAATAAGTGTTTTTATTTGCATATGCTAAATGTCAGTTTGTTACAGGCTCACTGTATTTCTTATTGAATGGACCTTGTGCTGGGCACTGACATATAGTCCTAGGCAAACCTCGTTACTGAAGGGAGATTGGTTTGGCTGGAGGAAGTTAGAGCAGAAACTCTGGAATGATGTGTGGCTTGCTTTGTGTGGACCAAGTGTATCAAATCCTTTGTAGCTGTTTGAGTTTG
This sequence comes from Rhipidura dahli, assembly GCA_013399225.1. Lineage (NCBI taxonomy): Eukaryota > Metazoa > Chordata > Aves > Passeriformes > Rhipiduridae > Rhipidura > Rhipidura dahli. Next base: position 571,594 of record VXAC01002366.1, on the reverse strand, counting down.
CTATGAAAGCATAGCCCATGCTGTTCCAGATCTTTCTCTTGTTCAAATTACAACCTGACTTTTATGGTTTCTTGCAGGCCAGCCCTCCAGATCTCTATATTGAAAGATTTAACGTAGCTCTTGGACAGTATATGGGAGCATTGCAGAGCATTGTGCCTCTTTTCATATATATGGTAAGTTTTAGAAAATTCTTTTCAAATGAATATGTCCATACACAAGATGCTGACTGAAAGTGAAAAGAATAAAATGCAGCTATAATGATTTTTGACATGTAAAACTTATTCTTCATGCCTAGTTTTTGTGCCTGCCTAACAGTACTGACCAAGTTGCATGGGGAGAGGAAGGGGAAGCCATGTTTTTTAAATGCAGAGTTTTGTAGTTGGTTTTTGCCTTAATATTTCTTTCCTGGGAGTGGGGAGAATGGTTCTGATTTTGGTGGGAAAAAAGCCATCTCAAATAGTTCATTATTTATATCTTTTTGAACAGAGGTAATTTATTGATTTGTTAAGTTTTGGCTTCTTAGTTTGGGCAGGTTGTGGAGATGATTGTTTTTTGCTTTCAGGTAGTACAGATTCAGAAAAGACAGGAAGAAATGTGTCTTGAAAATGTCTTTGTTACTTGATAAATCAATTTAGAGTGTTGGATGGATGAAGACAAGATAATGTTCACAGCACTGTCAAGCATACTTGGAGTGGTTCAGAAACCAATAATTTACATTCTTTTTGTCAAAGTACCAAAACGTTTATTGCCTTTTTTTGGTGGTAATGAATAACTTAAGCTTGAAATTTGTCCTTCTCCCAGAAACTGTCCTTGTGTTGGCATCACTTAGAAGTGAAAAAAAAAAAAAAGGGATTAAATAAGCCTCAACTCTTCAAAGTTTTTCTGATTGGTAGTTTCACAGAGTTTGGGAAGCAGTATCGTTTCGAAGGATCTCCTATGTTTCAGTGAATTTAGGTAACTTGCTACAATATTTTGGCATAGTGTTACCATACAGATTTGTTGCATTGAAAGAGGAATTTGTCTTTCTGGAACTTGGTGGTTTCTAATCTGCTCTTTTATTTGGTTCTGTTACCTGTTGGTTCCTCGTGCTGCCAAAAGCAATGCTGACTTGGCTCAGCTGTGTAGCTGGTTTATAAGGCTAATGGCAAATCAGCTGTCAAACTTTTTCCCTGAAATAATTTATTAATCAGTTGTGCATGATGTGGGAAATACCTCTAGAGAAGTCAGTATGAAAAACGTTTGTGTTTCTTGTTTTTTCTGTATGTATTTGGAAGTACTTTTATGTGCAGATACTCTTACAATCTTACACTGTAGTGTCTAATTGAGTTTTCTCATTCAGCAACAGTTTCCTCTGTTCGGTCCAAAAATACAACTGAAAAACAATTGCAAGAGGTGAAAGCCTAATTACTCTGCAGTCTAAATTACAGCTTTGTAGTTACTTTAATTGATACTTTTCAAAAAGTTTTGAAGTGGACTAAGCTGTTAAACTCTGCCTTTATGGCAGAGGTGATGAGTTTCCTTCTCTGTGATTGCTTTAATCGGGAGTTTCCAAGGCTGTTGAGTTGCTTGAGGACTTTGTTCTGAAATGATAATTATATTGCTGCTTAGGAGAACTTTTAATATGCATTTAAATATTTTTAAAATCTGTGAGGCTGAGGAAAAACTAAAGCTTTTATGTAGAACTGGAATATGGCATAGTATTTTGTCTTAGGCTTAGTCCTGTGTGTCTTAAGAGTAGCAGCAGCACTTTTCTTTCCTGATAGGTACCAAAGCAGGAAAGGTGATTTCTTAACCCTGTGTGTGTGTGGTGACCAGGGGGTGTTTCCAAGCTTATCAGGAAGGATGGCTGAGAGGGCTGACTTTGCAGTTGGGGGAGTTTTTCCCTCTTTTGCTGAGAGCACTTTGTTTTTTCACGTGGTGATGGATTTTTTCAGTCTTGGGCTGCTGCAGCAGATTTGTCAGAAAAGCACAGAAGCCAAAAGACCCTCTGAGATTCTGTGGGTTTAGGCTCCTTCAGAAGTTCAGGGATGTAACTGAAGGTAAAATTAAACTAGAAGTCAGTGTAATACACAGTGCTTTATTCCTAGCAGAAAACTGGTTTATAAATTTAAGTGAAATTACTCTGGGTGCTTACTGGTTGTACCTATCACATTGTGCTACACACATGGATGAAAAAATATTTCCACTTAAATAAAAAAATAAAATTTAGATGGTATGTTTTTCTACAGAATTACAGTTTTTCATTTTACTTTGAGATATAGCTGAAAACCTGTTATTTTATCACAGTATATGACCCTAATATTTGTGAGCACTGTGGTGTTGGCATAGTGAAGTATTTTTCTCATTGCCTGCAACATATCATTATCCTTACTGGTATTGCACTTTGTTGCTTATCAGCTAGAGGGCATTTTGTGTGTGTCTGTATGCTCAGGTACATGTCAGTATGAGGTGATAAGGTCCTATATACTGTTTTTTCTTCCTTCAAGTACTTATTGATCTCCTCTTAATATTAACTGAGTTTAATCTTTTAAGATTTGCCAGATTGCTTTATCATAAGGTGTTTTGTAGCATTAATATTTGTATCTTACCTGACTTTCTCAGTTACTCACATATGCTTACCTTTTAGCGGTCAGTTAGACCTTTATGTGGCTTGAGATATTTTTCAAGAAATACTGGCATAGCCTAGGTGGTGACATGTTATGCAGAAAATCTTCCTGATTTACCCCTAACAAGAATGGGGAAGGTGACAGTTCTTCTGCTGTCTCCCTTCAGCACTGTGGATTGGAAATGAAGCATTTAAGTTAGATGCTTTTTCATTGTCTGTTTAAGCTCACACAAGTGGAACATATTTTTGAAAAGGTGTTTCCAAGTGAGCAAATATGCAGAGTATTTTACATTTGTTCTGTGTTTGTACTGTCTTATAACTGCTGGGTTGTAGGAGGTTTTTTGGTTGCTTTTCTAGTGAAATTACTAGAATTAAAAGTTTAAGCTTTCCAGCCCCTGAGCAAAATGAAGCACCATAATTTGCCCATCTTGTGCAAAATGGTTAAGGAAACTGGTCTGTTGAAAGGCTGTAGTGTGGTGTGTAGCTTAACACTTTCTCAAAGTGTATCTTTAGTTGCTGTGGGTTTCTGTTGCAATGGCAATTCACCATTGATCAAAACCATTACAAATAAGTTAGTCTGTTTCTAATTAGGTTATTCTGTCTGCACAGCCTTTCCCTCAATCTCTGTTCACAGGCCCAGGTGGGAGGAAACAACTGAGTTGTAGTCCATGATAAAACCTCTGCAGGCAGGGTACCTTCAGGGCAGGAATCACCCAGCAGCAAGATTACTAAATTTAAAAAAACAAAACCTTTTTAAGGCTGTTGTCCATTGCTGCAACAAACTTAAACTACAGTAGGGGCATGTATCCAGCCCTCAGATTGCCTTTGTTCCACCAGGTTCAATCTGTATTAAAGGTGAATAACTGCTAGTGAATGTTTGCATCAAAAGTTGAAGCGGTTTCTTCCTGGACATATTGTTAGGGTGTGTTTGTAGTTTTGGTAGTGGCCAAGAGAAGTAGTTTCACACAAAACCATGAAGATTGCTCTCTGTTCTGAGAGTTTGTTCCAGTTTTGTTAAATGCTTTAGTGAACAGGAGAAAAACTTGATTTGAAGTGTGGAAAAACCTTTCTCCCTTAAGATATCCCTTCTTGTAGTAAATGTCTCAGATAAGTGTTCCTGTGGGTTATTTTTGAGTTGATTTTCTGGTAGATTATCTGTTTAACTCTTTTATACCATTTGTCCAAATTACTTAATTCAGCTATTCCACTTCCAAGCTAGCTTTTTAATGATAGGAGATTTATCTTGAAGCAATTCTTTCCCCTGGCATTTAAAACACATCTATGAATAAAACACAATCAAGAAATCTTGCTATTAATTGCAGGCTGGAAATGGGAGCATTGATACCAAATAGGACATTAGGTATTGGGGCCCTCGAGGAACTCATGAATAGAATTATCACTGAAGTTTCCTCAAAGAGATGAATTCATTATTAATGCTGAATGAAAGTAATGGAATCCTGAAAATTTTAATGTAGTTCACTTTTGTATAGATTTGTATATATCACTTATTTCCACAGCTGATTCATTCTGAATAGCTGTGCTCAGAGATTGTCAATGAACCACAGACGTGGGTAGTTGTCCTGATGTTTTATTATTGTAACCTATCTATTTTAATGGTTTAATTGCTTTCACTCATTGGAAAAAAATTTTCTTTCATTACAAACATGATGTCCAGCTGTATTTTGGCATTAAGAGAATTTATAAAATTTCTAGAAGTTCTAAAATGAAGTGTTTTGTGTGCAAGCTCTCCAGTCTGGATAAATATGGAGATATAGCTGTAGATACAGAAAACAAAATAAACATGTATGGCTGTATGTAAGTAGGTTTGTCACCAATGTTTTTTTGTTATACAGGAATGTTCTGTTTAGTTTAAATGCAGTCACCAAAGAAACACTTTACAGGTGAAATATTCTACAACTTTAATATTCTGGACTGTTTTTATTCAGAGAGAAAAAAAGTTTACTTTATTTGCTGTTATGAGAAACAAACTTGAAAACTTCTGTCTTATTTTCCAGAATAAATTTTACATAGAAACCAAGCTTAACAGAGACTTAAAAGATGACCTTATAAAGCTGTTTACGGAACATGTTGCAGAAAAGCACATTTACAACCTAATGCGTAAGTAAAGCTGTTGAATTTCTCTTATAATGGGAGCTTGGAGAGCTGCAGTGCTTTTAGATACTGTGAAAATCCACAGCAAACAGGGAAAAAATTGCCAAATGTTAGTGAACTTCAATACAAATTCCTTTGAAGCATGAGGAAATGTGACATGCTTCAGCTTATTTTTTTCAGAAATCTGACTTTGTATGAAGTAATGGTTTGTTTGACATCTGGGGCAACCAGTATTTGTTTTCCCTTATGATTATGGCATAATGAATGTTTTATTGTTCTGTTGTTTATGCTGCTCCTTTTTAACTTCCTTATCAAAATATTGACAGGTGTCATTAAGAACATGATGTGGTCAAAAAGCTGTGACACCTCTGGGGTTACTGCCACGCTGTGCTCAAGTACTGCTGTAGTTGGTGAACTGCAGAATGCTGACAGCAGTTTCTCTCTTAGGTTAATGGGTTAATGCAAATATAATGTGCTTCAAGTGATACCCACAGGAGCACTTAACGGGAAGTGTGATGCCTGTGGTGAACCACAGTGTTTGTCTGAAACCTGCCACCTCTGAGAGTGTCTGTGTGAGCACAGGGACCTTGCTGCTGGTCTGCTTTGCCCCTCAGAAGGGCAGCTAGCAAAGCATTAGAGCAATTGGAGTTTATTGCTCTTTGTTTCTTTGCTCGGGTAGCAATCTCTCCAGCTGAGGGAAAGGAGCTTTGCTGTTGTTTCAGGCTCACTGAGAGGTGACATCCTGGGCAAGGGGTGGGTGAACAGGGTGGCTACAAGGTCAGGGAGCCTGGCACTCTATAGTGATGGGAGATCATCAGCTCTGATGAATTCTTGTTCTTGCCATCTGGAAAAGTCACTAAGAGCAGATCACATCATCTTGGAAATAGCAGAACAATGAGGGGTGCCCAGCCATGGGCCTGATGTTTTATTTTGTGCCAAAGAGAATTACTGGTATTATGAAACCTGGTAAGATGATTGCTGCAACACGATCATGGAAAATTCAGCTGATATTGCCTTAAAATGTTGGCATTTTTCAGGCAAATAATTTTTTTTTCCACTAGCAAAGCAAAGGTGTAACATGGAATAAACCTCTGATATAAGTGATGTCAGATGTGTGTTGCTAAGCAATTAACTTTCTGCAGTGATAATAGCAGAATCAAATAGAAATTGCGGATGAATTGTGGGAAGGAAAAGACCCGTGGTGTTGTATGTGTGTGTGTAATCAAAAATACTTTTCCCCAGCTCTGTTAATTGCAGAAGTAAAATGAAAATAAAAAAAGGAAAAATAAAAGTAAGCTGTCTGTGTTGCTGTATATGGAGTCTCTTGTTAAATGAGCAGCTTCTTTGGGTTCATTTCAGTCAGACCATGAATTTATTAAAGCTATGTTATTTGGGTTTTATCTCCCTTCTAAGGAAGATGATAAATAGTGACAGCCATGAACTCCTAACTGTGATCTGATTTAATTAAATCTTGGATAAGAGGGTCTATAAATTGAGTTAAAGTATGCCTAAAAAGAATTTTAAACTTGCTAACAGGTTCTTGGGAAATAACTGAAGATATATAGCACATGATGTAGTACTGCAGATGTGCTTAAAAACTTTTAGTATTGTATTTTTTTCTGCCTTTCTCAGCTGTTTTTTCTAGGTTCCTGAAATTTAAGCCCTCCTTTTTGGAAATGTAAGGGCTCTATGAAAATAGAATGCGAGTCAGTGTTTGTTATTTACTTTGCTTCCCAATGTCAGTGTGTGGTGCTCTTTGCTGATATTTGATATAGATTTGGTTCAGCAAAAAGATGTTTCTGTATTGTAAAAGGAAAAAAGTACAGATATGAATGGGGATACTTTGGAAATTGAAGTCATGGAAGTAGAGATCTGTATGGAGAAATGGAATCCTGGGGCTGTTTTTTTAAGAGATGCTGCAACTGCCACTTCAGTGAGAAAAAGCATGCCTTCCCTCTGTTTGAAATAAAACCAAATTACAAAATTGGTTTTATCCATTTGTGATCTAGACCTGCAGGGTCAGAGTAACATCTGCTCTCGCTCCTGAAATTTGTTGCTATGTTTTTTGTGTGAAGTGAGCTTTTTTGTAGTACCTTGTCATTCTCTCAGAGCCTGGAGGCTGGCATTCCTATCTGAAGCTATGTTCAGGAAGGAGTGTTAGTATATTTCAGGTTCATTTGATATTTAAAAAAGTTCCTGCTCCTCTCCAAAAAGATGGGAGGGAAGAAGCCAGGAGAGCAGTGCAGCCCCGATCTCTTCCTTGGCATTTGATCTCTCCCAGACTCCCCCAGGCTGAGTCCCCTTGTCCCTGTGCTGGCTGGTGGGAGGCTGGAAGGTGCAAGATCAACACCTGCTGCAATGGTGTCTGTGGTGGGAGTGCTTCTCTTAGCACTTGGTTGCAAAAATCAGAGTGTTCAAGGTGTCAGTTTGTTATTTACAGAGGAAATATTGCCTAAGTGAACATTACTTTGACAAATTTTTCCTGCACCAATACCAGTTTGGTTTCATTTGGGGTTTGATAGAGGATTTGAGGATTTTTTTTTTTTTTAAAGCACTTCACTATCTGGAGCACTTCTCATTAGTTAAAGTAAATGCATAATAAAAACCCACAGTACACAGATCCATGAACACAGTTGTGTTTGTGAAACAGTTTTACATTCACACATTTATCAAGTCAATGCTCTTCAAATTAAAGTGGGTACATTTTAACTAAGTGAATATAACCTGATTGTTTTCCTTACAAAGCCAAAGCTGGCTCTTGCTGATAAGACTGCTGTATTCAAGGGTTGGGAGAAGTTGCTGTGTGCAGAACTGCTTAAGTGAATGTAACAAGCAAAGATACAGCATCTTATTTACAGGAAGCTTCAGAACTGAGGGTGGAAGGGGGAGAAGATGCAGATAATAACCTTATGTCACTAGGGAAGGGGTGGTGGAGAATGTTGTCTTTGTTCCTGCTACAGTCCTGCATGAGGGGACTTGTGAGCAGAAAAGCTCACAAAATTCTCCTTATGCAGCCACTTTCTCTTGTGACAGTCCTGCACTGCCATCTCCATGCCCTGGACACATCCTGCCTGTTTATTCTCATCTAGAAAAATGTCAATTACTGCATGAAACAGCTCCTGAAACTCTCTACTTCTAGTACTTGCAGTGGGTAAAATTCAGTGGCAGAGTATTTGCAAGTAACTGCCTCTTTTCTCCTTTTGGGCATTTGCAACTTAGTGCCCAAACAAAGCTTACTTTTCAGTCTGACAAAAAAGGGAAAGCCATTAAGAGCACAGTGTTGTGTCTCCTTGGTGGAGACATCACTTGGGTTTAAATTACAGGAGTTTGCAATTATTCCTGTTCTCTTCCTGAAAACTAAAGAAAGGAGGGTGAGTGGTAGGCTGGAATCCTGCTCTGGGAGGTTGGTGAGGTTCCCCTCATCTCCATATTGGGGAAAAAGCAACAGAAACTCTAAGCTGCTCATAGAAGTGAGAGCTGGTTTAGAGGGCAGTCTGAGCCGAATATTCTAATTCTTTGCTTGCAGCAGTGTTTGTGGGGGAAGTAGCATGTATCAGATTATGGCACTTCCAAATAAGCCTTATCATATCTCTGTAGTACTTCAGCCATTTATATCTGTGTGTCTAGGGGCTGTTCCTTGCCTTACACGTTATTGTTTTGAGTTCAAAAAGTTTTTTACTCTTCAAAGAGCAATGTGCTGGTAGAGGTCCTTCAGTACAAGTTGGTTCTTCCCAAAAAAACCATCTGCCTGCATTTTTGTACAGTAGTTACCCCACTGGGAAGTCAGGTGAACTTTATCAGAGGGAAAATAGCTTTGGCTGCTCTTCTCATTTTGTTCCTGTTGCCTGGAGTAATTACAGAATTAGCCACTGAAGCCTGAGCACGCAGAGTGGTTACTGTGTGTGGATTCTAAAGGCAGTTGCAGAGTGTAGTTCTCAGTGTCAGTGCCTTTGTGAGTTGAGAGCTAAAAATACATCACATAATTTGCCAAAATAGAAGTTTTTCTCGTGGTTTTCCAAGGAAAACTTCATTGAAAAAAGTCAGGAGGAGGGAGAACACTCATAGCCTACTTCATTATGTTTTCAGTTTCTGGTTAGTTACAGAGGAAGTCTTTTCTCTGAAGATTTTTACATAGGACAGCTTTGTTTTTTCCTAGTTAGGTCACTTGGATTCAGATGAGGGGGAGAGATCTTGTTGTTCCATTTTCTTTATTTTTTTGTTGGAGGTGTATTAAAGTTCAGTAGAAGGGCTATTTATGTTGGAAAAGGTTTGCCTTTATAAAAACAGGAAAGATATTTCCACTGCGTTGGTGCTTTCTGAAAAGTACCAGAAAAGTTAACTTGAACGTTGGAAAAGGTTGCTAACAGCTCTTTAACAATGAAGTTGTCCAGCTTTTGATTCAGCAGGTAGAAATGTAATGCAAAATTACAGAGCATGAATCTATTTATAGCTGTTAGAGGCTGATGAATGTAGCTGGGAGGATGTTGCCTGTGCAGGGATTCTCCTGTTGTGCTGTGGTTCAGTAGGAGTGTCTGTTGCTCTGTGGGCACCCAGCCCTATGTGTTTAGCAGCTGTGTATTGCTGTGCTGACCTCCCAGATCCTGTTGATGTCAGTGAAGCAAGGGACCCTCCTCATCTCTTTGGCTGTGTGCTGCTTTGATAAAATGCCTTTCATTAATAAATGCCATATCCAGCTTTTGTTTGTGAATACAGAACTCTCTGTTTGAGAGGAGCAGTGCAAAGGGCTGAGAGAAGGACTGTGATTGATGCCAAGTTCATGGCCTGACTCTACAGCTACAAAAGAGATTTGTTTGGTTTGTTTTGAAGTGTGCTGGGTTTTTTTATTCACTCCCCATGCCTCACCCTTTGGCAGAGATAGACAAGAAAAGGATGGATTGAATTGACATTCACTCTGTTTGAGGTGGCATTTCTTTCCCCTCCCTCCATTTCGCATTTGTCTCAAACAATCTGCATATGAGAAGCAACCTGTTACTGCCTTGATGCACAAACTGCAGAGAAAATGTCCTGACAAGGGGAGAAAACACTCTCATGGTTTTTGAGCTTCTTGCAGAGAGCATTGCCCCCAGCCTTTCTGTATGCTGCTGACATGGAAGGAGTTGTTTGTTGTGCTTCTCATTTCCATGTCACATCTCATGACTCTTTCATAAGGAGAATGACCTCGTTCTTGAATGTCTGTCCTGAGTTGGTTTTGACAGAAATGCCTGGAGCATCATTACAGGTTTGGTGCACCAGAGCCACGGGCTTTTATCTGAAAGGTTTGGGCCCTGTAGGCAGAGCTGGGGGTTTCATGGCAGGGTTTAGGCTGTGTCTGCATTAGTAAGTGGGGTGGTGTAAAGGGAGCGGAGTGTGAAGCACCTGTGTTGGTGTTGAGGACCCAGTGCTGACCTTTCCCTGCTTTTTGGAGAGTTTTATTTCCCACTTGCTAATGTCTGCTCCTTTGGACAGAGTGCCAGGCAGCAGCAGTTAGAGCACATCTGGTTTAATCTTGCCCAGAAGGAATTAAAGTAATATGCTCCAAGGCAGCTCTGTCATACCAACCAAGGGGAAGCAAAGTGGGGATGATCAGTGAATTTGCTTCAAAATCACATTTCTAATCTGAACTAAAGCTTTAATACAGAAACTGCCCTCAGGCGTTCAAAATCATTATTCTTTTTGGTTTGGGACACAGAGTGATGACAGAAGCAATGTATTTTAAAAATGTCTTTTTTGATTACTGAGGCCCTTTCCTTCTGTGATATATTTGATGTTATTCAGCCTCTAGACACTGCTTTGCTTTCTCCTAAAACTTTGAAAAGTTAGTATGAGAAGAAAAATCTGCACAACTCTACTCTGCCACGTTCATAAACTATATTTCTTGTTCTTTAAGTTTAGGAATGAGACAGAACAAAAAGGGAGATTTCTTTAAAAAATAAATATTTAAAGAGGCAGAATTACTGGCCCAGGGAGTGTCTCTGTCCTTAGAATTAGCATATGGGTCAGGATAGGTAAAATAAAGTGATATTTCTTCCTCAGGGCATTAAAAATGAAGAAAGGTAGTGGAGCACTAGGAGAAAATAACAGTTAATTCCAGTGTGTTTGTGCTAGACTCAAACAGGGTGATTTCTGTTAGAATTCCTCTGAAACAAAAAGCAAATGTACCCTTTTCCCCAGCTGTAAAGCTGTTGAGGTTCCAGCTTCTGACAGTAAATGATTTATGGGGCAAGAGGGTTCTGTAGAAAAGGTCCTTTTTTTGAGATGTAGGGAAGGGATACATTTATTCTAAAGTTCTTTGTTAAAATTATTTTAAAAGAATTTTGTGCGTCTGCAGGATTGTAAATTTCAGTATTTAATTTCTAGCTTATTTTGTGTTGGCAAATAGTTTAATCACTTCAGATTTCCAATTCTAACCTTATAAACACTATTCTCCGTCGTCTCCTTCCTTCTTTCCTTCCAAATATTGGTAGACAGGGATAGCTGATATCTGTGAGTCTGGAAATCAACTGCAGTATTGCTCCACTTCTTTTCTGGCCTGTGGGGAGGGTGCTGGGGTACTGCTACTGCAGGAAAGTTGACCATTCCTTCAAAACTCTTGTCACATTAATGTCACCCTTTTCTTAGACCTCAACAGGTAACCCTGCACTCTCCAGGGCTAAATAAAGCAGCTTTTGTAGCTGTTAATCTTTTGTACCCTCTGTGTGCTGCACATCTGATGGATAATCAATATTTACATGCTCAGCAGTTTAAGGGTGCCATCGCTAATACTGAAGTCGCAGCTGTAATTTGACAGCTAAGGACTAAGTAATTGTGTTGTAACAATGCTGGAAGCAGTCTGGGTTGTTATCAAGTACTGTAGAACACATTCAAACTCTTTAAATAACAATCTACATGCAAATTTTGTCTCTCAACCAAACCTTCCAGCAGAGAATCTAGGGCATTTTAAAAAGTTACAGCTATGTTTCTTATATTCCTTGTTTCATGTTGTTCAAGTTGCAACACTTCAAATTAAGTTGGAAAATACAATCTCAACTAATGGCCACCATGGTTAATCTGGCTCCTTGTCAAAGAAATAGGAATAATATTCCAATTTCAGTAAGGCCTCATAAAAATATAAATGTGAAAATACCACCTTATTTTCCAGTTATACAAGTCTGAAAGCATTTATCTCTACATTTATAGCTGTGTTTTTCGTATTTATTCTTTTTACAACACTGAATATTTTCCATGCGATTAAGACTTGGAATTTTTATTTTCTAGCATTTTTATTAGGTACTTAATAAAGCTTTTGGTCTATGTAATGAATATTTTAAAAGTAAACTGTGGCTTTATTAAATGCCTAGTGGCAAATGCATAGTAATAAAAACAAATTTTTATGTCTTTTTTTCTGATCTACATTTTAATTCATTACAAACTTATAAAGAATTTAAGTTGCTAAAAATTTATTTTTAGTTCTGTTTAAAGGAAGATAAAATCTCAGGATCATGAGGAGTTTGATGTAACTGTAAATGTGAGGGTTGAGCCAAAGAGAAAGTCCATTTTCATTCAAAAGGCTTCTGAAGTTCTAGATCAGTAATTAAAATGGAGGAACTGTACCTAGATTAAAGGAGTGAAAAGGTAATTTATGATCATTCATCAGACAATTTAATAATAAAATAGGCAGCAGGTGAAAAAAGCCAAGAAACCCAAAACGCCAAATAACATCAATAACAAACAAACACAAAAACCTGACCAACCTCACAGAAAAAAACCACAACCCAGAATGGCAACAATGAAAACTTTCAGCTGCATCTTGGCTGCCAGCAGTGGCAGTTCCCTCCCTGTTTAATTGCTGTTGGCATCTGGGTTCAGTCCAGTGCTTTGCATAGACTGGGATAAAGGAATCATCTTCAAGGTGAATGAGATTTTATCACAGTGAAGTGGAAAGGTTTGTGTGGTCAGATGCACCCTGGATAATTTTGCTGAGAGAAAAGTAATTTATCCTGCTACAGATTTGACTCAGTGGGATTTGCAGGTCCTCCCAAGGGGCAGAAATGCTGTGCACTTACGTAAGGGCTCGGTTCCCTGGAAGTATTGAAGTTGTTATTCTGCACAATAATGTAAACATTGCATACATAGGGGAATTAAGTCCTAAAAAGCACAGTTTGTACAGCAGGACAAAGATCTCCAGCATCTCTTTGTTTACATTAAGCAATGGGTTCTGCTTCTCTTGAAGATTGGAGAGCAACAGCTGACTAATGCCTTGGTGTGGAAGCTGTTGGGGTTGCTTTTAGTGGGAATATGGTTTCTAAATTTTTTAAGGTGCACCGTTGAGTAGTTACAACTTTGAACACATCTGCCTAAGTCATACTTAGGTGTGATTTGTTATAATAGCCTACTTTGTAGTTCTGTTAAATTACTACAAAGGGAGGAAAAAACCCCTTGTACTAACGTGCAAAAGTTCACTGCTCTGCCAGAAAAGTTACATCTTTGCTAAGTAAAACAAATCTGTTTTCAAAGGAATGCTGAAGGATAGAAAAAGCTTTCTAGAACAGCTAAACCCTAGTTTTTGCAAGTCAGTCTTGAGTAATGAGCAAGTGAATTTGAACTTGTTAAGATTATCATCTGCTACTCCTGGAATTACTGGGCTCCTGGGTCTTGCCCCAAGTGCCCCACTGTAATTGGGAAGTAACTTAAGTGTTCATCAAGGGTTCTCCAGTGCTGCTGTGCAGTAACAAGGAACCTTGATTACTGCAGAGTATCTGAAGTGTTGCATGTTCATACCTCACTTACTCCAATACTGTTCATTCAGTGTTCCTCAAAAGTCCTCGAGGCTGTTTTGGGTGTTGTGTCTTACCTCAGTTCAAGAATATTTCAAATCATCTTGTATCTTTCTGCAGTTAATGCATTTCATCATGGGAACCCACACTTCTCTTCTTTGATTCTGCCAGGAGTTATTTTCAAGACTATTTACAGGTTAATTAACTAATGTTTGCATGTTAGTTAGTCTGTGGAATGTGATATTAATTCATGAACACTCTGGAGGTGGTCAGATGGTATCATGGTATCACTACCACTCTCATTTAGCTGAGGTTCAGTTTTATTCTGCCTCTCCCTTCTATCTTTGTAAATGCTGCAGGTGCAGTTCTGGGAGTAGGTAGAAGGAGTCTGTGCAACTTCTCTGTTGCAGACTCTCACTAATTATTCTAATAAAGAAAGAGTCAAAGCCTCAATATTTGTTAGTCTTTTCTAAGATTGTAAAATAACAACAGAAGTAATTTCAGCATGTCTGGCAGAGCTGTTTCTGCTCCTTGAGTGAGCCTCTCAAGAAGTCATACAGGATTGAACGGATGTCTGTTTCAGTGCTGAAGATGAATTTGTGTGCAAAGAAGTTTTACATTTTTGCATCTTAATTTACAGTTTTGTCTTTAAATTTACATTGAGATCTTTTGGTTCTATCCAGAGAGGAGTCTTGCTTTTTCTTATGGAAATTGTTCTGAAAACACAAATCCTACAGCAGTGCTATTCATTTTTCGAGGCTTAATGTCCAGCTTTTGGACAAGCTGGGTTAGTTTATACTGTATGGCTTATTGAACAGGATATTCTTTAATTTTCTTCATTGAGAATCAGGAAATACATGCCTTTACATTGTTATATTGTTGAATATGATACTGTCATGCTTTTATTTATTGACTGTAAACCAGGAGTGAGTGATTTAAATCTGCAGTGTAGTAGGTGATGTGTGCATTTGCAGAAAGCAAGATAAGAAAGCTAAGAAATGTAAATTTCTGAAGCTGCAATAAAGAGATGAAGATTTTTTTGTTCTAAATAATTTGTTTTGCATATTTTAGGAAGGTAATTTAATGTCTGCATATTAAGAACAAATTAACAGTTCTTTGGGTCCTTTGTAAATCTATTGGTGATGTTTAGACTGAAGTGGCCACAGTCTAATTAAAGATATAAATGTATATGCATACACATTGCTTGAATTTTGCGTTACTGTCACATTATAAAGCACTGTGCCCATTTGAATTCTATGATTTCCAGCTTTCTTGGCTGCCAAGAGGCTGTTTGACAAATCTTTAGGAAAGGGGCTGTAAATATGTCATTACAGAACAAATCACAGGCTCTCACACCCTCAAGGCTTCAGCTGAAATGAGCAAGCACTTTTCAGATGGCTCTTTGTAAAACAAATGCATCTGTAATGGTTAAATGTAACAACTGTGATTACTTGGAGGTTACAAAAAAGTACTTTGTTTTAATTTCCCTATGACATGAGCACTTAAAACAGTTTCAGAAAGACAAGAAAAAACATGCTACTGAAGATTTTTCTTTCTATTTAAATATTCTAGTGGCAGATGCTGAAGCCAGAATTGGAGAAGCTCTGAAGCTTAAAAAGCAGAGCTTCTCCACTGTAAGCCCAAGAGATACATCCCTTAGGCAGAATTGTAAGAGTCATTTCTCCTCCATGTGATGGACACAGAAAGGTGCTGGGTAGAGAAATGAAAATCAAGAGGTACCAGTTGGATTACACCTTCTTAATTTCTTGTCTGTGTGTGTTTCTGTAATTCAAATGTATGTGCAAAGCTCCTATAAATACAAATAAGGATAAAACCTGTATATCATAACATAAACAGTAAATGTGCTACTGCCAGGTTTTTCCTCAAGAGGAAGGTGCATTTGTTAACTTGTGTTTAAAAGAACAACTTTTCATCTTCGACCTTTACAATTCTTGCATTACATGTGGACAGACTTTCCATCCATCCTTCGTTTTGTGTGCAAAATTGTAAATGCTGTAAAGTACAGATTTGTGGATCTCCAGGTGTTTTACACACTACGTATGAGAGTGCTTCCAAAAACAAATAGTTTGCTTCAGTTCTGTGTTGGAATACTTAGAGCCAAAACTAATGCTTCGTTTTGCCCAACCCCTGCTACCTCAAATAAATGAAAAATAAGTTATTCCACATTTTCACTGTACAGAATTTGAGCAGGATACTCCTATCTAAAGGCGATGTTTTATTACTCTTAAGAATAAGTTGAAATCAGATAGGTGGCTGTTTCCTTTGTGGGGACTTCAGGTACCAAAAAAAAGCACAATTACTGCATTTTTTTTTGATTTAAAAAATCTATGTGTAAGAGCCTATATTTCTTGGTTGGAAAAGTTGCTGATTGCATTAATTTTGTTTCAGCTTTACTTTTGGAAGCTCAGTCAACACCGTTTCAAATAACTCCTTCAACCATGGCAAATATTGTGAAAGGCCTGTATACACTACGACCAGGTAAAAAGGAAAAATGTTTGTACTGATCTCATCTTGTGGTTGTCATTTGTTTGCCAAAATGTGTCTACTCTCTAACTGATGCACTGTTACTAATCAAAGTGTGTGGTGTTTTGTGCATCATAATGCTCAGTTCTACCCTGGTTCTTGTTGCCCACCTTATGGGTGACCTGGGCAAGGTACCATGTAAATATCAAATACATTTAAAAAAAAATAAGCCAGCCCTCTATTCTGGAGACAAAGGGAAGATCCAGTCCTTCTCTGTAGAAATAAAGAAAGAAAGATATTAATAGGTCAGTCATGGCAGAAATTTAGAAGTATTGAAATGGTGAAAGTTGTATTGAGAGTCACTCTTCAAACAACCAGGTCTTTGGCATGAGTTGAATGCTGAAGTTTCTTCTATGAAGGCATTTCTGTTGGTAATATTTAATGGAAGAGCCTAATTTGACTTGTGAACACATTGTGACATCTTATGCAACAACAATTATATTGAAAGGAAAATGGTATTGAAGATTTTAATCAATTTCAGATGAGAATCTTTGGTTTTCTAAGTTTTGGAGAACTGAGGAGAGCCTTTTCCTGTGCTTGAGAAGTTTTTAGAAACAGGACGTGTTCAAAATATCCATAAATAAGTGGTACCTGTTTCCCTTCCTTTTATGGTTCTGACAGTTTCTTACTTTGGCATGACTGAGAGAAGGATCGTGCCTGAGCTTCAGTCTATTTTTGCTTTGCAGTTCCTATTTATGGAAGTAGAAATGAGGATGGGAATCCTTTACAAAAAGCTTTAGTGCAATATTTAGCACTTTATTATGAACATTAAAAAACTGTCTGGGCTTTGGAAGATTAGTGAGAGAAATGCATGAGTTCCTTTGAAATGGGAATGGAGGAGTAGGGTTGTGTAGTGATACTACTGTGCTTTTTAGAAGAAAGGCTCGGGGAAGAGAAGGGTTCATTTGGGGGATAAATTTCCTGGAGTAAGGTCTTACAATCATTATCTAATCATCCAGGTGGGTTTGCTGATCATCAATTGCCTGTCCTTTAGTGTGTCCAAAGACTCAGCAGGTCCTGTGAGATGCAGAAAGAATTGAATTTCAATTTGATGATGAGGTTTAGAAGAATAGTAGTTCTTCATGTAAACATTTGATTTCAACAGTCTCATTATTTGTTCTGCTTTAAGTCATGGTTTCTATGGATTTTGGAGTTTTTCTTTTTTTCTTTTTTTTATATTCAAGATCCTAATATGTATTCAAAATAAAGTTACATTTATCAAACAGTAAAATTTTCACAAAATATCTGTTCTATGTATTTTGTTATTGCTTTCTCTCTTCTTACAGAATGGGTACAGATGGCACCAGCTTTATTTTCTAAATTCATCCCAAATATTCTACCCCCTGCTGTGGAATCTCAGCTTCAGGAATATGCTGCTCAAGACCAGAAACTTCAAAGAGAGCTTATTCAGAATGGATTTACTAGGTAAGAATTATTAATCTTCAGGAGTGATTGTGCAGGACAGTGCTGAAATGGTAAAAATGGATACACCTAAAAATACTGAAGTAATAATTTAAGAGTTAATAAAGAACCTTCACAATTCAGTATCTGAAATACAGACTTATTTTCGATGTCCTTTGAGCACTAACAACCCTGCAGATGGTACCAAAAGAGTAGATGATTGGAAGGCTTGAAATTTTTTGGTCAGATTTCTTGCCTCATGCATCCCTGTGTTTTGGTTGTACTTCTACTGCATGATCATGCTCCTGTTCAACCTTTACTTTGGCTGTTTATTTTCTATAAGCTCTCTTTTATTCGTAATGCTTCTGAAAATGTCAGTTTTCTCCTTACTCCACTTTCAGACTTATTTATACACTCGAGGTGTTTATTTTAAACATGCCTTTCCCATCTGAGTATTGAATTGGGGAGGGGGAAAAGGGAGAAGAACAAACAGTAAAAGACACAGCAGAAAATGTTCATGCTGTAAATTGTTCCCTCTGGGCAGTGTCTGTTGCTCTGTGCTGTTCTATTTTTCTGCCCAGACAAAGACACAGCACTTTTCACCATTTCTGCAGTAGTCTGACAATCTAAGATCAGGCTGGGGGAAGCTTTGTGCTCTACTCCCAGAAGGTTCATTTCTTCATAAAGAGAAAACATCTTCATCTTTCCTGTTACCTGTGCAATGCTGAGAGTCTGGCCCTGTAGTTTGAACATCCACCAGCTGTGGGTATGTTTAGTGGTAGGGATATGTCTGGATTTCATGCCCTGTGCTTTTCCTCCAAGATCATGTCTATCTTTCAAAGCTTGGTAAATTATTGAGCTTCAAAGCTCCACTACTGACCCAAATGCAAATGACATGGTACAGACTCTTTCCTTTTAAGGCTGTCTGTTGAGGAAAATAACTTTTTTGAGAGATAAGCATAAAAATAAAACTTAAGAACCTGGGCTGAGAAAAGCAGTGCATTTGGCCCAAGAAATAGAAGTGTGAGACTTTGTAACTGAGTAGGCATATAATGCTGACAGAAGAATGTAATGTACAGAACAAAACAAAAAAGGGAACAATTTGTTCTTGTCAAACTTTCAATCTTACTAATTCTGTAGGTGGCTGATAATAGTTCTGCTTACAAGAGCATTTCACCAGTTCCACTCTGCTTAGAGAACTAAACGTGACATTTCAAGTAGTAACAGTCTGTATCCACAAAACCAAACTGGTTTTTCAAACCAAACTGGTTTGAAAAATGTTTTTCTTTAGTTACCTGAAAATGAGAGATACTTGGCTGTGAAGTTCTTTGGGTGGTTCTGTAAGGAGGAGTTTAGTTCTCTAAGCAGTGTGGAACTGGAGAAGTGCACTTGTAAGCAGAAGTATTATCAGCCACTTACAGAATTAGTAAGATAGAAAGCAATAACCACGAGGAACACACAACAGTGAGGTGTATTCAGCAGCTGTAATGGCACGTCAGCTTCTCATTGAACAACAACAGCTTATTAACACCATGAAGTGCTAAAATCTTCTGCTTAAAGAGCAAGTGTCATCTCTGACTTGCTTAGAGTCTGTAAGATTCAGGAGCATCTTTTCAGACTGACAGATGCAGAGTTCTTTCACATAGTTCTATAAAATTGGGTTGAGGAGTTCAAAGTGAGGAAAACAAATTTATGCATGTTTTAAGCTCTAACTGCATATGAGCATTTTTTCCTCATCTTCATTTTGTAAAAAATTATGAGATCAAGCCTACTGTCTGTATCAAAAGGAATATAGCTTATACTTCTAGTAAATGGAGATTCCTGCAGTACTAGTAGTGTTACTATGTTTGCATGTTGTTTCTAAATCTCTAGAAGCTGCTGATTGTGCTGAGGTATTTCACTGTTGTTTTGGGGATCACAGAATGCTTGGGGTTGGTAGGGACCTTTAAAGGTCTGACGAGGAGCAGGGACATCTTTAATGGAGGTTTTCATGAGATCACCTTTCTCTGCCTTCTCCCCCAGAGGTGACCAGTCACGCAAGAGAGCTGGAGAAGAGTTAACTTACAGTAAGTACAGATCCAACCCTGCCCTCCAGTGTGCTCCAGCCCCTCACAGCTTGGGCATACAGGTTGTGCTGGACTTGGGGGTTCTCAGGGTCGTGAAGTGTCAGAGGCTGCATCTCCACATGTAACAGCTGTCTGCAGTGTAACCTTTAGCGTGCCAAGAAATGATAGAAACTGTTTGGATGTAGAGCCATTGGGGAATGGTATCTGTTCTGGTACTGTTGTTAACTTCTGCTCATTTTATGGCCCTTTTTCCACTAAGTTTCCTCATGTGCTTTCATCTGAGTATGTTCACTTTATTTCCTACCATAAAATGCCTTACAGTTTTAAGATGAACTCTTGTTATAGGCTGAAATGACTGAATGGACATTTATGTGGGGAATCAGCTTCTGTTTATGCTGTTAATGTTTTGCAGACACTGCTGTGTTTGGGGGGAAGGGTGGCAAGGGACATAATGTGGGAGTTTAATATAAGAGAATTTCTTGGCTTTTCATATCATTTCAGATGGCTCATCAGCTTGTGCAAGCTCCAGGGGATACAGATAGTGAATATACTGGATCAGCTTCTATTCCTAGCCAGAAGAGACACTGGAGGAGCACAGGTGATATCTGGAGCCTCCTTTGGCAATTGCTGATACTCAAGCTCTGACAAGAACTATGCCTCAAAGAAGAGTTGTGGACTTTCTTCTTTATATATTAAAATGTCAGTTGCTGCTACAGTTGGGATGACTTTGAAAGACACAATTCCTTGGTCTGGCCTATCAACAAGCTCTTGTTCTGCAGCCTATGTGAGGAATGCACCTTGAAAAACAATCCTTTTAAAGTGGAAACTGGCAGCCGAAATCAGCAGCTTCCAAAAGCGTTAGAATGGAAGAATCCTTTTTGCACTCTTTTCTTAATATTAAGGACATTCTTAAAACTAGTTAACACGTCAGTGTATTAGATTTTAAACTTCAAGTTATTTTCTGGAGCTTCTACTTAAATAATAAGAATAAAGTTTCATTATTTTGCAGTATTTGTTTGTTAGTTTAAAACCTGTCACCTTTTGAGAGTTGGTCCCATATAAATGTATCTTCTGTCAGGGAGTTTTGGATTCCAGATTTTTCTTTTATCTCTTTTTTTTGTTACTTGATATTTTGAAATCTGTTTTCCTATGTGTTTGTACTCTGTGCCTTCAGCTTGTGCACTTTGCGACTTTATAGACCATATTTTGTTACTGCAAAATGTGTTCTTGAGGAAAACTTGATGTGAACAAACATGCTGCAAAGTTGCACTTTTCTCTTGCATTAATGGGAAGTGAGTATAAGGAGGGAGGAAGAAAAGTTGAACCTATCACCATCACTAATAGTGACTTGGAAGTTTGTCCCCATTTATTTTTCACATTAGTGTTTAATGCAGGGACCAACTCTTGTAGAATCCCCCTCACTGACTTTTCATTGGCCTCAGGAGATGGACTGGATGATCTTTGTCCCTTCCAACTCAGACTATCCTGTGATTCTATGATTCCATAATTGCTGTAGATGGAGAGGAGAATTCCAGACTGAACAAAATACCAAGAAGTGATTTATGTTGTGCTCTGTAGAAACAGTGTGGGCAAAACTCTCCAGTCTGGTAGGTCTGCAAAGTGCATCTCCATCAGCACAAGATTTGCACTGGGCTGAACAATGGTACCTGTCCAACATCACCTCATGGCTCCTGTGCCATTTCTCCTGGTGGGGGGATGGGATGGGGCTGTGACAGTGGATGTAGTCAGAATCAGGGATTTCAGGAGTGCTGTAACGTGTGCACATGCCCATCTGCCTCCTGCCTCCAGTCTTGGGTACTGGAGATCCAGCTGAGCCCAGTTCCAGGGGATCTGGGCCTAGGGGCTGTCTGCTCATTGTGATGTGGATTTTAATCAGCAGTATGGCTAATGCAGCTCTTTCATGAGGGGAGAAACATACTTGAAAAAGCAGTTTGATTACAGGGTTTGGGTTTTTTTCATTCTTATGGATTTATTTTTTATCACATTTAGTTATGAAGAGAAATAGGTTGGTAATATAAAAAAAAAAATCTTTCTGAAGTGAAATAAAAGTCTGTTCAGTTTTGTCTGGCACAACTTGTACGCCTGTTTTAAAAAACAACACAAAATACCAACACAACTCCTTTCATGCTTGTATGGGTTCATTACAAAATGCAAGAAAAAAAGAAAAAAATAGATGCGGCAGGGACAAAGTTTCTTTTTGTTTTGTATCCAGGCTTTATGTCAGTGAATTTAATTCCATCAGTGTCTCATCAGCCACTCATCACTTTGGCAATGTGGTTTGGTTGGAGGGTGGGGGAGGAAGAATGAGTTTGACACTGCTGGGATTGACAGATTCAAATATGACTTCCCTGTGTGTTTCTTGGCATATTTGCAGAGCCTGTTTAATTTTGAGGAAGTGTTTCTTTTAAAATTAAAACCTAATGCTTCAGTGTTTTGTGTTCAATGTAGAACAATGCCAGCAGTCTGAACTCATCCCCAGTAGTGTGTACCAAGCCACTCTGAGCAGGGATTTTCAGATGTTGGTAGTGTCTGCTTCAACTTTGCTACCAGGTACTTAAGTTGGAGCAGAATCAGATAAAATCAGGGGGATTGAAAATTTTGTTGAAGTGTGCTGTGGAGAAGTTAATGAAGGCTAAATAAGGAACAAAAATAATTTGCCAGCTTCCAGGTTTTTAAAGTTTTGGCTTTAAACAAAATAAAACCTCTGATAGTGTCCTTAGCTTTAAAAATCACTGTCTGCTGAAATGGCAATAGTCTTGAGTTAAGAATAGATGCATTAACCTAATTTGGTTAAAGCTTGTTTACAATTTTATTACCATCCTAGTTCACACAGTACAGTAACCAAGCTCTGTCATCTTTGTCAAGGGATCACAGTTTTTCTCTGTTCTTAAAGTGGTTTTACTGGTTCAGGTTTGTAAATAACATGTAGTGCTTTTGCTTCGTGTCTGAGGCAAGGCTGTAACATTCATTTTCCATTGCATTATGTTTGGGACACAAACTTCTAGAGTGACAATTCCATCAAAGCTAAAGCATTCCTGTCATTGTGTATGCACTGAGTAGGGCTTGGATGCTTCTAGTCCTGTGTAGCTCTGTCACCACTGGCCCCCATGCCTGAGAAATCTGTTTGTAAAAAGCACTGTATTATGTTGTAAATTTGGCATTACAATTCCTGTATGTTTTGGCATTATTTACATAATGCTGAAATGTTGTTTATCTGTTGAAGACATTATCATTGTGACTGAGCATGGAACAGAATACAGGATACTATACTAAATTATTTTGTTTCTCTGTAAACTTGCATTTTACTTACAATCAAACTAACTCCGCCAACTTGAGGATTGGTACTGTAAAGCCACAATTACCAACAGCATGATCCTAACTTCAGTATTTAATTTAACCAAATAACTTGTGGTGAATCTGTTGCATCTGTAGCTTACTCTGTTAAGCAGTAAAGTTGGTTATACAATGGGTGTCCTCTTTATGTTGCACTGGTTCTATAGCCAAGCTTGCTACATTAAAATATTTTTAGATTAATTTCATTTCTTTATTTGAGAAGTTGAAATATTTGAATTCAGCATGCTGACCAATGGTTGGCAGTTGTTGATACATGGTTAAGATGGTCCTTGGTACAAATGATGGAGTGGGGGGCCTAACCAGATAAGTACCCAACTCTTCTTCAGCTGCATCTCCTTCCTGCAGTTGTTGGGGAAATGTTTACAGATTAATGCATTGAAGAAGAAGTTTTTGACTCCTGCAATTTAATGGAAATATGATCAGCCAGACTCAGCCCTTTTAATTTGTCCCTGACATTATTATTTACTTTCTAAAAACTAAGAAAACCAAACAAAACCCCCAAGAACTACAAAGGCATGTTTTGAGTGACTGAAAAATGTTTTTCATGTACACTGTGACAACCCCAGTGAAAGGAGTATTCTGTAGAACTATGGAATAAAAAAACAACCTTGAATTTGACTCCTGTCATCAACCCAGCTCCAACAGAGAGAAAATAAAGAGTTTGTTTTGTTTTTGATTTTTTGTGTGATGCCTTGACATGCACAAGGTATCCAGAAGGCACTTAATTCAGCTCACAGTGTGGGTATTTAGCACCAGTTGACTGCAGCCATCCTGGATTTCATCTGGGATAAATAATGATCTTTTTGGTAGCTCACAAACTTCAGTTATTGGTAACCATGGCAGGTGTGAAACAGCGATGGACTTACTCTGGCAGGTGTCATTCCAGATTGTGGGAATTTTCTTTGTCCCAGGGATTTTAGCACAAATTAGTGTGATACTGGTCCAACAAGATATTTTTATGCTCCTAGTGCCTGTTAAGAGAAAAAGGCTGAAGAATCTAAATTTCATCCTTGTAGCACTGAAACAGACTGGCTTTGAATGGGAACCAGAGTCACCTGTGAGGGGAAGTTGTCCCCTGTCTCTGTCAGGATGGACAGAAAATCAGCATTACTGCGTGAGCAAAACACGACAGATTCACTGATTTGGCCTCAGTTGAAAACTTGATAAAGGGCTTTGTACTTGGCTAGAGAGAGTGAGGGAAAGGATTTAACCAATGTATCTTGATCTAACTGGAATGACTTGTTTAAGGGGATTCCAAAATTTCATAGGCAATGAGTACTTAGAAACCCCTTCTGGCTGTCTGTGTCTGTCTCTGGAACGCTCCAGATGCACTTGGTTAATGTTCTTCTTTCTGGGCTTCTGCTATCTGACCTAATTAGCACAGAACAGGAATGTTGACTCGCCTAATGATGACAACAGAATGGATTTAGTAATAGCACTTATTGCCTCATTAGTGTTGTTTTTCAATTAGTCGTTACTTAAGAAAAACTGCTCCAGTTCCTGTGATGACCTGGGTCAGCACTGGATTCTGTTAGAGAAGAGCAGGTAATTTATTTGTTGTTACTCGTGGTTTGCACCATTTGCCATCTATCAGCAGCCTGTAGGGGTTTATACAGAGAACAGTTCATAAATTAATGTCTCCGGGTGGTCTGTAGGTGCTGCCCTGTGGGTGAGCTGCACTGCCAGGATGGGAGCACCTGTCCAAGGTATGGGATGGGTGCGGGTCTGGAGGCTCTGCCGAGTTGCTGAGGTGGTCCCTGGGGTAAGGGTCCCACTGCTGTCCTGTGCAAACACCCTGTGACCGTGGGGTGAATTGCACTGCCAGCAAACACCCAAAATGCCTCTACACAGTCACCATGGGACAGCTGATGGACTGTAAACTCACCTCTTACCTTCACAGTCACCTGTTCCTGTGGCAGGAGTGGCTGAGCAGTGACATACAACACGTTTGAAACAAGCCAGGGCTTTGAAACCTAAGGATTGTCTCTTCCTGACTTAAATTCCCTGTATGGTCAATGTGAAACAGAAGATTTCTCCAGCAGGTACCACACCCCAGTAAATGGATGTACCCCCAGATTTCTGGTTTGGGACATTTCTCAGTTACTGGCCATGGGCTGCTGGTACTTGAACCCTTCTCGTGGAAGGAGCTGGAAGCAGAACTTGGCAGACAGGACCAGTCCTACCTGTGCAAGAGCAGAAGGAAAACAGGCCTGTTTGATTATTTTTCTTAATTACTTCTGCATTAAGTCTTTATTGAGCAGGTACCCGCTGTTCCCAGTTGCTTAGACAGCCTGACTTGTTTAAGGTATACAGTTTGGATGTCTGTTGGAATGGATCTGAGGCAGAATTCCATCCAAGCTACAGAATAATCATTTCCCTTAAAAGACAGAGATGCGTCATAGCTGGTGATTATCTACTTGTTTTGGAAATAATCTCATTATCCTATTTGTTCCCTCAGTTACAACTTCTGAATGCATATTCAAGTGAAATGTGCTTTCCAGTTATGGCTCTGATCTCCTGCAGAGAATGCCATAGTTACAGATATGCATAGAGTAAAGTGAAACCCTGCTTCCATACTCCTGTCTCCTGTTTCCCTCTGGGAATGTGACATAGAATGAAAAACTGTATGTGCAATCCTTCAGGTCATTCATGTATATGCATAATAATGTTTTATTCCTTCTTTTTTATTAATTCCCAGCACTGAATTTGCCTGTTCTTACTAACTGCTGTGTACCAAGCTAACCCTTTTTAGAGCTGTCTGTTAGAGTGCTGAGATGCCATTAGTGAGTAATAGCAGCTCCTCCTTGTGAAAACAGAATTAGGATCATGTTTTCCCAGTGCATCACTTTGTAAATCACTGTAATCAGATGTGGTCTGGAGCTCTCACCCCCTTGCTGAGAGAAATGAAGTCCTGTAGCTCTTTGTAGCCAAAGTTCTGCACCTCCCTGGGTGATGGCACAGGAACCTCACATTTCACTGCTCACCTTCATGTCAGCTCATAATTAACACAGCAATGGGCAGGACCCCAGTGCTGTGGTATTGTAATGGTGACCTCTCTCTCTCTCGGGAGCACTGCCAGCTCCTGCTCCGTAGCCTCTCAGTGGCAATTTCTTCATGTGGAAAAGCTTCTCCATTATAGGCATTGCTGGGCAGACCTAAGGGTCTGAACTCTCACATCACAGGTGACAAAAGTGCAAGTGGGAATCTGTGGGGTCACACTCTGACCCTGCTGATGAATTGGGGATTTCCTTGGATGAAAGGAAACAAGAAAAACATTTAGCATAATATTTAATCTACTCTATTTAGCAAAGAGTTTCTGCAAGTTTGCAGCAAACTCTCTGAAGGTGAACTGACAACCTTATAACTTGCCTGGCCCTCTTGTCAGCTGGCCACCACAGCTGCTCATCTTGTGAGAATCTCCTGGCATCTGAATGTCCAAAATGAATGAAGGAGACTGAGCAGAGCAGTCCAGCAGCCTCAGCAGTTCTGGTTGAGGTTTCACATCCACAGTTGCTGCAGAAGGGGCACTTTAATTCCTTGTTATCACATTTACTTCTCTGATTGTTGCTTTAAAATAAGCCACAGTCAGTGATCTGCAAATGTCAGGAATTGCCTTTGAGGCACACTTACCAAAGCCACTGTGCCCCCCATGAGCTATATCATCTCTGGGCTCTTGAAAGAAATCAAAGTCATGGCTTCCAGATCCTGGGTGGGATGGGCAGGGAGGGTCTGGGTCCAGCTGGGCAGGGGCTGGGTGTACAGAAGTCCCTGAAGCCTGGGCCACGTGTGCTGCAGGAAAGTTGTAATTACAGGTGTAATGACAGTGTGTGTGTGGCCCAGGGCTAAGCTTCAGGGCTGGGAGGTGGTTTGCCTAATCAACAGGGAAACAGAAGATTGTCCTTTGCTCTGTATTTATATAAGTGAGTAGAAAATGGCTTTAAGCTGTAAGAGAGCTGGTTTAAATTAGAATTTAGAAAAAAATTCTTTACTCAGAGGGTGGTAAAGCACTGGCACAGTTTTGCCCAGAGAAGCTGTGGCTGCACCATCCCTGGAGGTGTCCAAGGCCAGGTTGGATGGGGCTTGGAGCAGCCTTGGGACAGTGGAAGGTGTCCCTGCCCATGGCAAGGGTGGAACAGGATGAGTTTCAAGTCCCTTCCAACCTAAACCAGTCTGTGATCCTATGAAAAGACCACTGTCCCGAGGGATTTGGGAAGAAGAGAGCAGAAAGCTGAATCAAGCTGGGCAAACTACAAAGCCAGTGCCCTGCTAGAGCAGCAACCACTGCCCCTGGCTGGTTGAGGGCATTTTTTTGTGCTGATAAAAGTGTGCTGAGGAGAGCAGGACTGCTCAGCCTGGGTGGGAGCTGTGTGCTGGGGTGGGCAGGGTGTCATTGTCTGAACCACCAAATGCTGCTTTTCCTTCCTTTTAGCCATTCCCAGGGTAGGACAAACCACCCTTAAACTGATTCAGCTACTTTGCAGCCAGTTGTTGGTTGTACATGAAGTATTGCAAGAGCTCTATTGATTTTTAAAAACATCCTGAAAACATAATACATTTGGAGTTACTTCCTAGGGGAGCTAATTTAACTTTCTGCTGGTCTGCATCCTCAGAGTGACTTAGTTCAAGATTGTTTTAGTCTGATGAATTCTTCTTCTGTTGAATACAAAAAAATGCTTTGGCCATTATTATATTATTCCCTTTGTTTGTGGGCTACATATCCACAGGAAAAAAATCCAACATGTCTGGCTGCTTTTAATTGAACCATGTGACTTATTTGATTTTAAGATCAGTCAAACTAAGCTAATAAACTGAATTTAAAGCAAAAGAAGGATATTCATACAGAAGAAATAATTCTTCTCTTGGCTAGATAAACTTCAAACAATTGAGGCTTGGCCCTCAGTATTGATCTCTGAGAATTTTCAAATCATAAAGAGCTAATAATAAAACTCCTGGGCCACGTTGGACATGACAACTCATGAGCAGAACGGAGGGAGCACTTCACAACTTGGAAGTGCTTATCTCTTACCACATACTGGGACTGCAGAACTTCTCTGTGCCCCAGTAGACACAATTTTGGTATTTTTTAGCTTCTGCAGCATGTTGCCTGAATTGTGTCTGAAAATTGTAATTTTTCATGTGGTTGTCCAATATCCTTTCCATTTCAGCAATCCAGTGTCTTCTGACTGGGTGATGCTGGACACTGTCAAATCCCCATCTTGCCCCCTAGCCCAGGGCATGGTCTGGACTACTCAGTGTGTGTCTAAAAGCAGATGCTTTGAGGAGAAAGGCTGGGGCAGGACGAGACTGCTTAGTTAAGGAAGAACAGCACTGCACACAGACCGTCACTTTGTCTCTTTCTGAGGAGAAACATCATGATCTGAATTCCTCTGGGTTTAGTAATCCTGATCTGTGCTTCTGGCTGTCCCAATGTGCTCTGGAGAGCCTTTACACCGTGTTAGAGCTGTCTGCATCCTCTCCCCTCTGAGCTGCTGTCCTTGAGTGCTGCTCTGGAGTGGGCTGTTCATCTGCTGCAGCTGGGTGAGGCTGCAGCTGTCAAGGCAGCTTTAATCTCTCTCCTGTGTGGATGATGTACTGGCAATCCTTGAGCAATGTTGCATTTTAATTCCCCTTAATGGTTATTTGCAAAATGGATGAAAATATTGACAGCTTGATATTTCAAAACAGATTGAAATCTTAGGTACTTCCAGCGTCAACATAATTGCTTTCTCGGGAATGGGGGAATTAATTAAAATATATTTAAATTTTCTACCAGCAATTCTAGTCTGTTATTCTCTAGGTGTTGCTGTGCTGTCAGTCAGGTTCTCCTGATTTGTAGGTTCCTACATTGTCTGATTTTCTTTTGCTGTCACATTTCGTAGCCCACTTCAATATGTATGAAGCTGCAGATGTGGTCTCTGGTTTTATTCTCAAGTCATACAAACCTGTCACTTTTTCTGCCTTTCACTCTGACTCAGAGCTGTCAGAAAGGCTTATTCCCACTTGGTGGAAAATTCCTGGAAGTTGAAGAGATAAAAACACCCAACTTTCAGTGATCTGCCTGATTACTGAAAGACACTAAGAGGGACTCTTTGGGGACATCTGTGTGCTGAGGACAGATGTGTCTGGCCGGCCAGCAGTGCTGGCCATTGCTTCAGTGTGTCAGGGGTTTCACCACGAAATAACTTCTTGTCCATATTTTAACAAGAAAATATACTTTGGGTTCCTCTAAATCACAGAACAAAACTGGCACCACAAAATGAAGGGGTGGTTGTGAGGAAATCAGTGAAATGAGGTGACAAAATCCAGCAGTGAAGGGAGCCAGGGGTACAGACTCAGGCTGGAGCTCTGCCCCAGCTGAGCTCGGCAGGGACTTCCCTGCAAAAAACCAAATGCTGTGGTTTTGAGCTGAGGTGTTTGTGCAGGAAAGTGCTCAGACATGTGGCTGCAGCCACTCTTGCACAAGGAAGGAAACAGCACTCAGCTGTTCCTTAAATTATGCACAAACCAAATAGGGATGTCGTGTTAAACTGGGACATGTGCAGGATCCATACAGAGTCTGGTTAGACAATAAATTACACAGTTTATTAGAGTCTGCTGAGGTCTTTGACCTCAGAGAGTTCATTGCAGATCATTTCCTTCACCAAGACATTGTAAAGGAGATGATATGGGCTCAGTTTGCCTGCAGTGTTTTCTGAGCCTTGGTGGTGGAGGGGTGGAAAGACTTTCCCCAGAAAATGGCTCTGCTCAGAGCTCATGAGGGATGGCAGTGCCAAAACAGCTGAAGAAAACACATCTGTGGCCATACAAGTGGTCAGCCTGCAATATCTGCCCAACACAGATTGCCTGGTGCTCTTTGGGCCATTCCCTGGCGCCCCATGGCCACCGTGGTGCTGCTGAGGAGTACATGAGGGAAATGCCCAATTGCTTTGGGCAGAAGAGGCAAAATTAATCCAATCTTGTCAAGCCTCCAAGTGCATGGATAGATAGATTTCTCCATCAGATAACAGAGCTGCCTGGCCTCTGGGCAAACACAGGGAAAGCTGTGGGTTCCAGCAGCAACATAACGTTCGTTATACAAAATGCCATTAGAAAGACCAGGACTTTCCTGCTTAACTTACTCCAGAAGGATTTGTGGAATTGTTGTGCAAGGGACTGTCAGACCAGTAACCTGTGTGAGGAAAAGCAGGTATAGTTATTTGGGTTCTTTTCAAACTTGTAATTATATCCTAATTGTAAGTGCTGAATGCTTTTTTGAATTGTTCATAAATTGCATTACTCCAGCATTAACATTTATTTTGATGTTAGTGAATAACTGTGCTTTGTGGAGGTCATTGAGTTACACCAAGGGAAATCTCATTTTAAGGGAAGGAAAGGAGATCTTGTGACTGGAACAAAAGGTCTCCTTATGCTAATGCCATAAAGTTACTTATCAAAAGTCATTGGGGCTTTTCCCAATTCCCTTCTGTATAAGATTTTTTATATATCTCTGCCTTGATAACCATTCACAGGGACTTTAAAACTGTCTAGTTGGATACGTAGAAATCCATCTCAGAAATGTTCTTTTTTTTTTTGTTAGAGATTTGATTTTGATGAAGCCACTTTGATATTTATTTTTAATGAATTGTTTCTTTTGAATTCATTTTACCACCTCTCTGCTCAGGATGCTCCCTTGAGATGAAAAGGTGGTGTAAAATGACATGCTGCAAAACCCTGGCCTCAGTAAACTTAACAGTTTTGATTGGAAAAAAGGTGAGCAAGAGAGCATAAAAAGCTTTTTGATTTGCATTCAGAAGTTCCTGATTGATTGACTTCTAGGGGATTACCCAGCATGGGATGGCATCAATGAGCTTTGCTCAGGGAATAGGCTGTTTTTTTAATCTAAATTCCTGAAATCAAAAGTATTTATAAAACACATTGCATTTCTGTTGTTGATAAATGCACAACTCTATTTCAGACCTGTAGCTATGACCTTGCACAGAGGCAGATGAGAGTCAGCAGACAGATCTGTTTGATCAAAGACACCCTGAACACTGCAGTGAAAACCCAGCATGATTTCACCTGCTCTTGAGCAGTGCCCAAGTGTGTACCTGGAGTGACAGCTTAAATAAACACAGCCAGCAACCAGGGGCCATGAAGTTCTTTGAGATTCAGGAACGTGTTGGTCTGCTTTAGAGATTTTACCCTGAGCAGTCATTAGTAATTTCCACGCACTCTCTTTGGGGCAAGCATTGTTCCAGTTCGCTGTTCCTTGTTTTGTAGTGCTGACTACAAATTCTTCCCTTTTTATTTTGGGCATTTATTTAGTATTAACAAACTTCCTGGTCCCATGCCTCTCACTAAAGGTGTTCTTTAAAAGAGTGACACAAATTACTGTTGGTTTCCCATTGGCCATGGACTCACTTTTCATTAGGAGCTGCCTCAAAAGCAGCGCTTGCTTTAATCAGTTCTTGTCTGGTTGTTTGGAAAGGCTTGCAAGGTTGGCTGCCTTTCTCAACTTGATCTGTGCTCACAGTAATGAGGCATCAGGCTAATGAGACCACTGCCATTACAATTACCAGCTTATTAAATCCTGATTAGGGACCCAATGCTGCTGGGTGCTGAGTGCTGGTTGTGAGCAGCTGGATGTTTTCCTGCGCCCGTTTTTGATCTCCAGTTGAAAGCAGCACTTGAAGAGCATTGAGGCTCCCTGTTCACGTTTCAGGTCTGTTTCAGTGCTAATAGGGTAATTGACTCTAATGATGTTGGCTGTTGTGTAATGGTCAGAGCTGCCTTTCCCTCCCCCGAGCAGCCCAGCATCCATGTCGCTGTGAAATGGGCTGTGATTCACATGGCAGGAGGCTGCAGGATGCCGAAGGACAATATTTCCGATATAATGTTCGGTGGCAGGTTGTTTTCTGCACATTCAAGCACTGGTGAAAGGAGTTTGCAACTTTATTGTTCATCAGTGCCAATTAAATGCAAACTCAATGTTAGCCAGACATGCTTCCTCCTGAATAAACAACTCAATTCTGTCCTCCCGAGGCTGGGGATTTTAAATGCTCAGCGTCTCTTTTGGAATCTAATTTCCACCTGACCTTCCCACTGCCTGCTCCCTGCTCCGTGGGCGTTCCTGAGCTGAGCAGGGAGTGTCAGCACAGCAGCAGGGCACTTTCCAGAAGTGCATTACAGAGCACCTCTCTTGCCTGCCAAGGGCTGCTTGTTTTGCTGTTGTTTCTGCCAGGGCAAGATTGTATGAGATCTTCTTGATTTTTGTTTCGTGGAGATGAAGTTTTAGGCTCACATTTGCCAGCCTGTGGAGTTCTGCTGTTCCTGGCAAGTGTGGCTTTGCAGGATGTGAAGCCTTTCAGCTTCCTTACATCTTCCCCACTTTCCTTAACCCCAGGCAAGGGCCTTGTAGCAGACACCTAAGAAACACAAAGATATAGGTATGAAGAAGCCTTTTGCTGCCACAGGTGAACAAACCAAGTTCCTGTCTGCTGCAGAGAGAAGCAGCACCCCTTCCCTAGACTTTTTCATGGCATAGCCCTTTGTGGGTCACTGTGGGAATTTGAAAGTCTGCAGGAGAAGCAAAAGTAAAACTCTTGGCAAGAAAGCCACAAGAAAGATTAAAGTGTTTGCATCTGGGGTGCTGTTGTTCATCCAGGAGTTTTAAAGAAATGGCTGGAGTCTTCCAAATACACCGCTGGGCTCAGCAATTAGACCCAGATGAAATGATCAGCTGGATTTGGAAGCCTTCAGCCTCACAGAGACCTGTACTTATTTTTGTTGCTCTGAAACCCAGAGAAAAACTGAGGAGTCATTGTCAGGCACTGCACAAAGCTCCGGAAGATGTGAATCTGTGATATCAATCTCTTAATTACAGCGGCTGAATTTCCTGAAACTTTTATTCCGTGGCATAACTTCATTGAAAGATCCCGGTTGCAATTAACCTTTAAACGCTTAGGCAGTTGCAAGGACTGCTGAATCCCTTAATGCATTAAGAGCTTAGGGATGCCTTTTGATGGCAGGAATCCAGTTTCTGGGCTGTCTGGGAATGGGTCATTTCCATTGTCTCTGCCCTATTTAGGTTTTGTGCTGTACAGAGCTCCTTTGCTCTTACCCATCTCCCCCAGGTCTGCAGTGTCACACCTCCATCCGTGCCCTGGGGCTTGGTGCTGCAGCCAAGGTAAAACCATCTAAAGTCAAGCATAAGTGGCTGCTGTTCAGGACAGGCTTCAGGAAAATCTGTGGGCTTTGTTTCTGTGGTTGGCAAGTGTTCCTCTGCAAAGACAGACTCACAGAATCCCAAACAGGGATCACAGACTCCTGAGGGTTCTGCATCCCTTCCCACTGGCCCTGGGAGCAGCAGGTGCTGTGGATCTCACCTTTGTCATGGCTAAAAGTTCTTAAAAGATTCCACTTACTGCTTGAGGGAAGGTTATTTAAGGCTTGGCTTGTTCAGGTTTACAATTCACCAAAATAAATGTTCCTAAACTTCTCCAATTTTCCAGCAATTTGGCTATAGCAGTTATTTATGTAACACTGTTTCTTCCTGGCCAGGAGATGCTGTTCAAGCCATTAATTGAAAGCAGGAGTCCTTAGAGACACCTGTTGCTGTGTGAATGGCATGTTCTGGCTTTCACACCCCTTTGTGCATCTATTCAAGTGGAAAACAATAATTTTCACTATCTTGCACATAAGATATGGAGTTTAATTTATCACTGGAAGCACTCTGAGGTGATTGATTCTGGGATCAGGAAAAAATGTGATTTTGCTGCATGTTTGGTAAATGGGTAGCTCTGATTTACAGATCCTTAACAGGCTCTCTGAATAAAAGAAAATTTTTCATGGTGGTGGTGGAGATGCCTCTGGGATAAGAGAGCAGAAAGAGAAAAGGGTAATGAGAACTTGTAGTGATTGATAACTGCAGGGAATTTTGATCAGATTAAAGTAATTACTGATGGGATGATGGTCATTAGTACTTTGTTTTTAATACAGAGATGAATTGCTAGAAAGCAGAGAAGTGTGCTGAGATGAACAGGAATCATTCAGTGTTTGTTTTTTGTTTTCCTAGCATCTTTTCTCGCTAATCATGATGCAAAATAGATGGCAAAAGAGGCTGGCAAATGTGGGTGACTGAGCAGGGAAGCAGTGTGTGGGAGCAGGGGGAAGGTGTGGTGCCTGTGCATGCTGCTGGTGGGACCACCCTTGGGCAGGGTCACCGTCCGTGGGCTTAAAATGAGGGAGGAAAAGTCGAGTGTGGGCAGAAAAGAACCAGAGGCAAGAAAACAGCCTGGCAGCAAGAGCCAAGCAGACATGCCTGTTCACCTAATGGAAATACTGACTTGATTAGAGCAGGCTAAAGCCTTGGAGCTGATTCTTGGTGTTAGAAGGGCTCTTTTATATGGTAACAGAAGTAACAGAGAGAGGGACTGATCAGAAGGGAAGCTGGATGAATTAGGAGCAATTTCTTTTTATGATACCAACTGCAGGAAGAGGCTGCTGGGAGGGTGGCAGGTTCTCCATATCCAGATGTCTCTGTGTCTACACTGGCTCATTGTTAAGAATTCCATCTTTTGCCAAATGCATTCTGTGCCTCAGTCAGCTGCAGAGTTTGCTGTTTCCAGCGCAGGCAGGCTGCAGCTGCATGCAGGGTGTTTCAGGGACCTCTGAGTGTTCACCCCCTGCTCCACCACGGGTTCTGTGTGACCCTCACTTACGGGCTGCTCTAGGGAACAGATTTGCTGTGTGGCAAACTCTGTCCTTGGGTTTTAAAACATCTGCTTAGAAAAACAACCCCCATCCCAGTGGGCCAGAGCCAGGTAAGGGCAGAACTCACCTGCAGCTGAGCTTGGTCCTGCCCAGGAGCAGGAAGGTAAACGTTTCCAAGAGGAGCTATAGATACTTTGGTTAAAAATTCCTGTGAGACCCCTTTAGTGAGCTTTAGAGTTGGCAAGTTCCAGGTTTCTGAAGAGGTTCATGTGTGTAGTGAAACTCCTACAGCCACCATGTGAACCTGAATTAATGAGCTGTGTCACACGGGTGAGGCACCTAAGGCTGGAATGGAACCAGAGGTTGATCCTTTAAGGAGAACTTCCTGTTGCTGATGCTAATGCTGATAATTCTGTTTTTGAGGTAGAGGAGATGAGCTCAGCCCGGTGTAGCTGGCTGGGAATGCAGACGTGTGCTGAGGGGGAGGATGAGCTGTAATTTTGACATTTACATTGGCAGTGCCCAGCATGGATGTGGACAGAGCCAGGATGGTGGCACTGATGAAGTCAAGCTCTGGTACCACTGGCCTCAAAATAAAGAGCTTGAGGTATGAAGCCAGTGATGGCATGTCCCCTGTGGAGAGGCAGAGGAGCCAGTGCTGGGAATGGGGCAGATGTGAAGAGTGCTGTGCCCTGGGCAAGGGTCTGTCCCCTGCCCTGAGGAGTTTCTCTGGGCTGTGGGACTTGGAGACAGGTTTACCATCACTCACTTCTTTCAGTAGTAAGCCCTTTGCACTCTGTGAAGTATACACAGCTTTCCTGAGCTGGAGATCCGGGGCTGCTGCCCCTTCCCTGGGTGCAGCACTGGTGAGATGCTCGGCACTGGGGGGATGCTGGAAGCAGGGTGGGTGCTGGTGCTCATCCGTGCATTCAGCCAGGGAAGCAGTGTCAGCAGGGAGTCTGTAACCAGTGCCTGCCTCAGCTCTGCTGGCAGGAGAGGATTCATTCCCCTTCATTTTAGAGGGGATTCCTCAAGGGAGGGGGACTCTCTCAAGGTGACCAAAGAGCAAGCAGTGGACTTTGTGTGTAGAGGAGAAGGAAAGACATCAGGTTTGATATTTATTTTTGCTTTGTGTTTGCCTTCCAGGCATCTGGTGTAAGCTGCAATGGGAAAGCAAATGGGCAGTGACTCTGCATCTGCCTGTTCCTCTCCCTCCCATCCAGGTCTGGACTGTTCCAGGGAGATCTTGAGCAACTGCAAGAAATGCATACAAGATGTGCTGTTTGCCGAGCTTGGGAACACAACCAAGCTCAAAGCAAAGCCCCAAGTTAGGCCCCAGGTTTCATGAGCTTGTGCTTTGTACTTGAGAAGATCCTCTGCTCACCCTTAACATGAAAACACCAGCTTGAGCCAAAGAGATGTAACATCTCAGAAATCAAAGACTGGCCTAATACTGATGTTGTGTTCTTCTCCCTGGCAAGGCAAGCCAAGAAACACTGGAGGACCCTCTTAGTGTGATATCCAAGCAGTGAATTTGACTGCTGTCCTTCATATTTGAGGGGAAGCTTTTTCAAACAGGGAGACATGAGATAGTGAGCTGCTCCCTGATTCTGAGGTGGTGGTCCAAGTTTACAAAATGTGGGGAACATATCTCACATTAAAATGTATGTCTGGATTTGTAGGCATTGAAAAATACCCCAATCTTATTAAAAAAAAAGAAAAACCAAGAAAAAGCCACAGCCTTTGGCAGAGAGAAATATCTCAGTCTGAAAGCAAGACAAATTGGTATTTCTGTAAATCCCACAAGGAGAAGTAGTACAGATTTATTCTTTTGCTTTGCATCTCATTTTAGTCTCTCATTCCTTCTGCTTTTTTTGCAGACTGTTCCACTGCTTGGCTGTCCTGGGTACTCTCTTGTCTTGCTTGTACACGTCACCACAGGAATTTGCCTGCAAAGAGCCTTTATCCCTAATTTGCCCCCATGGCCATGGTCAGTCTATGGAAATGAGGTGGTGCAGCTGTGCATAAATAATCCCCCAGGTTTGCTCTGTGATGTGCCAGTGGCTGATCTGACACTGTCCCAGCACAGGGCTCCTTTGTGGGTGGTCCCTTTGTGCCTCATGGGAGCATCTGGTGGTGGCACTGAGCTGGTCAAGGAGGAGCAGTTCCTGCTGGGGGCTGTGGGGATGGGTGGGGGGTGAATGGGAGTCCCCACCCCTGCAGGGGCTCTGGCACAACCCCCCCGCTGGAGTGCTCCAAGGAACTGTGCCTGCACCATGAGCATCCGTCCTCTCCTCCTGCACGGGAATAACCCGGCAGCTTGGGGGGAGGTTCTGCTCTCTGGGCTCTTTTTATCTCTTCAAAAGAGACACCTCCACCTCCTCCTCCTCCTCTGGAATTGCTGAGGTGGCATTTCCAGGCTTGGCTAACACCACCCACCTGCTGCTTTGGGTCTGAGCCGGGATTTTGTTCCTTGGCTTTTGAGGTGAAGGGTGCAAGCCCTTTTCTCTCAGCAGCAGGTGCAGAGGGCAGACCCTGCCTGGACCACTCTGCAGAGACAGGAGTTAGCTCCTGAAAAGGAACAGAGAAGAGGGAGGGTTTTGTGCTGTTGGCTTGTGCCCATGGGTTTGTCCTCGTGGAAGCAGAGAGCAGCTCACCTTGGTGGTGAGAGCAGCTCCTCCTGCGCAGGGTGGGGCTGCTCACAGCCCTTGCTCAAGCCTCAGGTGGGTTCAGCATCCCTCCATCCCAGGGAGAAGGCAGATGAATGACTCCAGGGTGATAAATGGCCCACAGCTCCTGCACACAGGCTGTGACTGGCTCCTGCTGGAGAGGCAGATAAGGCAGGAGATTTGGAAATCACCAGGCACGTGGATGTTAGCAGGCAGTGCTGGTGAGCGACGTCGCTCTCCGTGTATTGCTGTGCTTCTAATCCTCCGTGGTTGTTGGATGGCACTGATGATGGGGAATCTTGGCTTAACTGGAATTTACATGGAATCTTGCTTCTTGGAACAGGCTGAAAATCCCCAACCCCCAAATTACGCGAATGCAGTGCAAGGTTTGCTTTCATTTTTACATTAAATTGTCACTATTTGTAAATGACCTTCCCTGGCTTTGGGCTGTCACAAGGAGAAAATACATTTTCACCAGGCATGTGGATATGGAGTCAATTTCCACAACAGCAGGAAATTAGCCAGGGCTTGTTTAGCTGCTGGAAACTTGCTTCATCTGGGAACAGGAGAGTGAATGTTTCTGATTGTCAGGCCCAGAGTCAGGCACAAACCAGTCCTTAGAATGCTGTACAGCTGCATTTGCTTTGAGATCTGCACTCTGTCCTGTTCCTGGCTGATGGGATCATTTGGGATGATGAATTTTCCAGTGGGACAGCAGCTCTGCTCCTGTCCAGTCTGAACTAAGAAGGTAATAAATTTAGGTACTAATCCATTTAGGCTGAAAATGCGATTCCAGAAGATTTTTGCTAAGTGCAGTCCCATCCCATGAGGGCAGGTGCACTGCGTATTTCCCATACAGATATTCGTAAAACTGTTCTAAATATATTCATTTATTTCTCTGAATGCTTGTCACTGCCTAAAGTATGGTCAGCCAGGAGTGCACCCCTGTTAGATTATCTCTGTAACAGCCCTACTGAGCAGCAGATGAATATTTTAATCATCCCTTTAAATGGCTGCAGGAGGCTCCACTGGCTTGACAGGTTTTAACTTGATCTGGTGAAGGGCTCAACAGAGGGAACTGACCCCAAAAAATGTGCTGTGGATTTGGAGAAAGGTTAGTGAATTGTTTCAGCTGGGGGGAAAAAGAATCAATTTCTTATTTGGCAGCACTGACTTCTTTTTTGTTTGAAATATTGACTTTTTTTGAACAGTTTCCCTCGTTTAAACTTTGATCCAACAGCAAATGTTAGTAAATGGGTTTTAATGACCTTTCAAGTCAAACAATTTTGTAGGCTGACTCCAAGCAAAATGTTCTTGTTTGCTTGTCTCAGTGATGACTTGAAAACAAAAATTTCTAGCTTTATTTATTTGGACATGAACTGCTTTCCAAAGTTCACCCCAAACCCCTGAAAAAAATCATTATTTATGAAGTTTTGGTCACTAATTGAAAAACAACATCATTTACTTTGGCTAAAGCAAATTTATTGCAAGTGCAATTTAAAAATAGAAATATTCATTTTATGATTAACCCTAGGCAGTTTTTACATTTCAAACTAATACATAGGGGTACTTTGGTCATGACATACAGTTTCCTTTAAGGTTACCTTGGAGAGCTGAAACTGAACCTATGTGTATATATATATATATATATTTTTTTCAGATTTTAATGTAGTCGATGAATTTGCCAACATCTTTCAGTGACCTTTAGAACTTGGATCTTTCCAGAACTAACTTAATTAAGGATGAGATGGAATGAAAGTAAATTCTTTAAAAGTCTGTTTTATTGTTTCCTATTAAAATTCTCCTGAATTATTCAGCTGTCAGAGACGGAATGGAATTTATCGTTAAGTTATTCACTTAGATAATTAAAGGAACCTGCAGCTTCAGTAGAAATGAAAGTAGGAAAAGGCAGCAGGGTGCTGCATGTGACAAGTTCACTTCCTGGCAGAATTCTTGGGATTATTTAATTGTCCACCCATAGGTTGAGGAGGGTCCATTGAGTTCCTGCATTTGATTTTTAAATCTATAATAGAGTATACAAATGCAAGAACTCCCAGCAGTGCCCAGCTCAGCTCTGCTCTGTGTGTTACAAATACAGGTTACAAGACCCAGACCTTGGTGCTTCTGTTGTTCCAAATGCACCCTGAAACAATTTCCTGCCCTCGTAATCACTCTGAAAATCAATTGCAGGGAAATAAAAGAACATCTGGAAAGAATAATATTGTGTGATACATGTGGGTGCCTGCCTTGCTGGGCACC
Source organism: Rhipidura dahli (assembly GCA_013399225.1). Lineage (NCBI taxonomy): Eukaryota > Metazoa > Chordata > Aves > Passeriformes > Rhipiduridae > Rhipidura > Rhipidura dahli. The sequence continues at coordinate 532,119 of VXAC01002366.1, read as the reverse complement.
AAGGGCATTTTTGACCACAATGCTTAATTTCTGTTGCTGTGGCTCGTGGTAACTGTGCTGGGAAGAAGCTTTTTCTAGGGTGGGTATGATCTGCTTCTGGCCATTAAGGGAGCAAACTGGTTCAATGGAGCCATTTGCTATTCATAATTATTTTCACAACACCTGCTGGATTAATTTAAAAATAAATATCCTGAAATGTGAGGAAAGCCTAACTAGAGAAAATAATGACTAATGGGAGAAGGAGAAGCTTGCAGTGCCCAGCCTGGAGTTAGGGATGGTTTTTTTGTCCATTAGTGATTTAGTAAATTCTGTAAGAAGGACAGTGGAGATAGTGAAAAATTGGGTGTTGAAGGGATATGATGGTGAAAGCATTTGTTAAAAACCCAAACCTACAGCCCTCAGCATTCCCTGCAGTCACTCTTGAACCTCCACTGTTTTTGGCTTTCATAGGTGGCTGCAAATTAGATACCATGTCATAAATCCTGATCTGTTTATCACAGAGCAGTTTCTGAATGATGTGATCTTCATTTCAATGAACAGCTCTTGTGGAAACAGAAACTTATAAATTCAGTGCTTTCTTGGGGCTCCAGTGATTGAATGCAGTACTAATTTCAAACTTCAGTGACTTTTCCATTGCACCTGCAACTCTTAGATATTGCTTTTCCTGCCTGTATTATTGTTCTGCCTGTGGGTGCTGGCTGTGCCAAGAGTGTATAAAAAGGATATATAATGCAAAAAAGGGGTTATGCCACGGGCTGTCACAGCTGCTTGGAAGGAGTCTGTAGTGAGGTGCAGGCCAGTCACAAGTGACAGGACAAGAAATGGCCTCAAGTTGTGACCAGGGAGGTTTAGATTGGGTAGCAGGAAACAATTCTTCACCAAAAGGGTTGTCAAGCACTGGACAGGCTGCCCGGGGCATTAATGGAGTCTCCATCCCTGGAGGGATTTAAAAGGATGTCAAGATTTGGCTGGGACAACTCTGAAAGTTTTCATAGTTTTGCTGAAACAGTTCCTAGCTATTCCTCCAAGTCTGTCTCCTCCCACAAAAATGTCTTAGTTATTAATGCTATCAGAGTAAAGACAGATATTTTCTTGCACAGTGTTTGCAGTCACAGACTTCATTTCTAGGTGTCTCCATAACTGCTGGATCAAACAAGACTGATGTAACATCAGAAAGCAAAGTGTGCTTCTACCTCCTGTGCTCCCTGAAGGAAGAGAAAACCTTGTTATTCCAGGTGTTAAAGTGAATTAAATTCTCGCAGTCTTACACTTTATTTTGTTAATATTCTCTTTATAAAGAGTGGACATCCCCTGTGGGAGAGCAGTGCATTCCTAAACAAGAGGCAGCAAAGCTTTGTGGCACTTGTCGTGTTCTCCCTTGAAGATCTGAGTGGAAGAAAAATGCAAAGGTTGAAATAACTCATTCTGGAGGTGACATCCACACTCACACTCCTCAGCTGTGAGCAAACCTGGCCATTGCTCCCTTGGCCACCAGGGCTGCTGCAGGCCATGGGAGCATCCCCCATCCATCCCCTGAATGTGTCACGGAGCCCTCTGGCAGCCTCCCCTCGAGACTTGCTCTGTGGAGGAAGGAGACTGGACTGGTGGGGAGGGTTGCAAGAGAAAATAAGAAGTCTTTCATCTCATAAGCACACTTGGGTTTGCTTTTCAATTAGGCCTAACTTTTACTACAAGAAACGGAGTGTTTACTGAAAAAACATGGGATGGAGAAACTGATCTGCCCGCTTTTAACACCCCAGGGAGTTTGATCAAAGGCAGGCAGGAGATTTGTTTGCCTGTGGGTGACAGCCTTCCTCAGAAATCCCAGCCTGTATCTGAACTCATTTCATACCCACACTATATGATTTTTGAGGCTATCTTAATGAATTTTCCTTAATTTTTTTTCCTTAAATATTTTATTCAAGGGTTTCACTGTGGGCTAAGGAAACCAACAGATTTGTGGGAAGAGGTTTGCTGTGGAGAAACATCTGAAAGCAGCATAGGAAAAAGTTTTAATAAATAACAACAGAGGAAATGAATTAATAAAGAGCATGAGTGTTTATGGAGAGCTCAGGGGACAAGGGAGTGATGCTGATGGATCTTTTCTTACAGCTTGCTCCAGGAAAGAGAAATGTGAATCTATATCTGGACTGCAACTGGCTGAAGGAAGATGTTTGTGTGGTTACAGCTCCAGTGCTCATTGGAAAAGGTGGTTTGTGTCTGTCCCTTTGTCCCCCACCTTCCCCTCATCTGAATGGACAAGGTGCAGCAGTTCACACCGTGAGCTGAAGTGTGTGCACATCCTTATTTTCTGAGTAGCTAAAGTCTTACAGGGTGTGAGTTGCCCCGTGTTCTCTGCAGATAAAGTTCACTGCAGAACTATCAGGGCTATCACCCCTCTTAGCCAGAGTTGGGGTTGACCTCTGCTGCTGCCATCTGAGCAGTTCTTGGAGTGTTGATGCTCCCCTTGAGAGCGTTCTTGACCCCAGCGGTGCCTGACAATGCCAGCGAGCTCTGAGGGTCACAGGAGCCCCCGGGAGACAATGGGGCTGCTCAGCTGGATAAAAAGAGAGCATCCCAAAATACTCCAGTCCTGTCTGCACGCACCAAAAAGGACAAGGGCTGCTACTTAACACACAGCAAGGGATGAGTGTGCAGGGCTGGCTACGTGGTAGTTACTCAGATAAATAAATACCTCTGCCCCTTGAAGGCAGAAAGGGCAGCATCAGCTCCCAGCAATCACTTAGGAAAATGATCCCTTTAATCCCTGGTTTGTCCTCTCCTTGTACGCATGCCAGAGTGACTTTTATTTTTTTAAATTGGTGCAAACTGGATTTTGTGACTATTGAGGGAGTTCTCCAGGCCTGACAAAGAGAGAATTATATCGTGGAAGCTGTGATGCAGATAAGTGGGAATGAGTGTGGTGGCAGTGTGATCTGTCTGCTGTGCCTGGCAATCTGTGGGTTTGGACTTGCTTGAGGAATGTCAGGATATGGACTCAAGCTATCACATTCTGCACCATCACGTGGCTTAATGGAACAGGCTGGAAGCTGAAATTTCTCTTTAATGGGTAATCCACATTTTGGATAAAGTGTGACAGTTTCAAGCAGAATGAAAGTCTGAAAGCAAATTTCAAAGTAGTGGAAACTTTCTTATAGAATTGGCAGGCTCAACTGATTTTTAATGCTGGAAACCTTGGAAATTTCTGGACGAAAAATTTTCTAGGGAGAAAAACAAAAGTTCTCTGATGGGTGAAAAAGGGTTCATGCTTCGGGTTTTTTTCATGTTAACAAAGTGAATATGCCACTTAATTCAGTTTTTGAGGGTGAATTATGGATGTTTACATATGGAACAAAGGCCAGACCAATCCCTAAGCTGTCCCACCCATTTACCATTTTACAGAGGAAGGCACTCATATTTTCCATGGGGTTGCAGTGGGATCCCAACTGTAGGTTTTTGGGTTTTTTTTAACTTGTTCCTGCCATAAGGAATAGAGCTTTTAATTAAAATGACAAAGCCAGACTAGTCAGACTCCTATTATCATATTTAAGAAGGGCTTTGGGGAGCTATAAACATGACAAGGTGATTGAACAGAAAAGTGCTTAACTTCCTAAACTGTTCCTTGAGGTGCCCAACGTGTCTCCTGGGGTATTTAATATTTCCTTTGCTGCAGGACCAAAGGATGTGCTTTGTTCTGGTATTTGTACAGCCCCTCGTATCCCCATTAGCTGATCATTATCCTCTTTTAATTCCAGCCTCTCTCACCCTCCTCGTTTCAATTTATGCTCTTCTGTGCTCCCCAGACCTCAGCAAACCCTGATCTTCCTTGAGCTAAAACGTTTTTAGGGAGAAATAGCAGCAAGACAAGTTTTCTAGAGTCCTGCAGTGAGGATTATGGTTGTTATGGTTACTAGATTAACTATATTGCTGCCACATCCAAACTCATCTGGAGTCTGATCCCCACTGCAGGATGGGGAGTCCCACCCTACAGGGTAAACCTTGGCAAACCAGTCCAGCCACTTGAAATAGAAAGGGCCCAGAATGATCTCTCTTGTCCTGGGTACTTCAGCCTCTGCAGCTGCATCCATGGGCTCCAGGTGTGTTGGATGGGACAGGTGATTGAAAAGACTCAGAAATGGGTCTTCTCAGAACATTTCTTATTTCTTAACAAATCCAAAGTGCAGAATATAAAGGGTAAAGATATGAACTACAAACTCCACATAAGTGTTCCCTTAGGAAAATACTTTTTGGTTATTTTTAAGGAAATTTAGTGCATTTCTGACCTGCACTCTTACCAGCACAGTTAAATGGGAGGTTTAGAGACAAACATGTTTGAGCAAGAATGATCCCCAGAGAAACATGCTTTTGGCAAAAGGGTTCATTTAAGTTTCAGCTGGGACTAAAACATGTTGGCTGCACAGGAACAGCCTGTGGAAAAGCTGCCTGGAGAACAGGAGACCTTGAACTGTAAATCTCAAAACACTTGAAAACAGTGAGGAATTTAGACAGAGAAATGCAAACAGGACTTCTATTGCTGTCTCTTTTCTCTTACTTGCCTAACTTAGGGAAATCCTCCTGCTTCTCTCTGTAAGGACTGATCTGGCAGAAGGATCAATGTCCTTTGATCTCTGGAAACCAAGCCTTGTTAATACAGCCCTGATATACAAGGCTGGATTGGATTTTTCTGCCTGCATTTATGTTTTCTTATCTGGAGTATTTTATCTTCAGGATATTGTTTTCCTTTCTGGGGAAAACAAACTGCTTTGCCTGCAGTGATTTAGCTCTGCCTCCTGACACCCAGAATTTCAGTGGTTTCACTGCTGCACAGGTATTGAGCTCTCTGCTGTGACTCTACCACCTCGAATCCCTGGACATAAAAATCGACCTTGCTGTTCTGTGAGCCTCTCAAGAACCTAGCTGTAGGTGTTAAATGAAGCCTTTCCTGCTTCAGTATAGAATTATGGCTGGTACCTCACTTGTGAAGAGCTGATTTGTTTGGATCAGCTCCCACGTGCACTGCTGGCTGTACCCACACCCCTAAAAGCTAAAAGCTGTTGGTAGGAATCACAGCCTTATGGCATTAGATGAGAGAAAACTGGGGCCACAACATTTTGGGAGGTGTAACAGGGGGCCTGAGGGATTAACTGCTTGTGTCAAAATAATCTGTTGCAGATCAGGTAGAAACCAAACTTCAGCACCTGGTCCTCAGCTTGGGCTGGGAGGGACCTTAAAGACCACATCATTCCAAACACCTGCCATGGGCAGGGACACCCAGACCAGGCTGCTCCGAGGCTCATCCAGCCTGGCCTTGAACACTTCCAGGGATGGGACCCCCAGAGCTTCTCAGGTGGATGATGAAGAGCCAGTGTTTCAGCTCTTGGTTTAAAAAGCATCCTCTTCAGAAGCACAGGTGCCCTCTGGTCGTGAAATCATTAGAAAACAATAGCTTGTACCTGGAGAGGTGCTGCCCCTGCTGACAACAGGCTTTTTCCTCCTGCAGAAGCCGTGTGGATGTATTGACTGGTAATTTGGGGTTTTTTTGTGATTTCCCTTGGGCAGAGGGATTAGCATGATAGAAAAAGACCCATTTAGAGAAACAGGGCACTGGAGATGGCAGAGACTCTGCTTTTCCAGCCTCCTGTAATTTTCTCACTTCCTGCCCTTCAAACAAGTTGATGGCTCCAGTGCCAAATGGAATCTGAGGGAGGAAAAACAAACAAGGAGACTAAAGGGTGAATGTTGCAAGGAATTAGGTGTCCCTGTGGACCACAGTGAAGCATGTGGGTGTCCAGCACCTTGCAAATCAGGCCCTGGAGTGTCCCAAACAAACATGCAGCCTCATAAAGCCTGTTTGTGTTCCAGTGGGGTATAAAGTGCAGAAATGACTCTGCAGATATTAACCAAACAATCTGGTTACATCATTCTGTTATAAATTGTGTTCAATGTCATTGGGATGTTGTTGTTATAGAACCACTGTCATTACAGCTGTTTATTTGTGATTATTACAGTGGATAAAACACCCAAGTTAGACATGTTTCAATGACTTTTAATGCTTCTGCAGTGTAAGGGATTCAAATTGTGTATCAAAGTTCATGTCTAAGACATCTTTTTATGTATCAGATTAACTTAAAGAATCTGCTAAAGTCCTAGTGATTTCTCTTGCTGATTTAATTTCTGAACTCCTGACAGCCTGGATTTAATAACAGATCAGCATGGTGCCTTTAAATCATCTGTGTAAACCTCCTTGACTATACCCAGGGCTGTGGGAACTTGATTACCTGAGTTTCTGAGATTAAACTGAGCAACAAAAAAGCTCCAGTTCCTGCATCAGACAGGTGAAGACTTGCAAGTGGGATTTAAAACTAGAAGTAGGTGAATTACTCTGCTACTTCAAATAAAATTTTAAAAGTTTATTATTGACTATTGTCTGCTTTTTAAAATAGCTGCATCCCCAAAGCTGTAATTTTCACTACCAGCTAAGCTCTGTGAGTAGAGTAATTAATTACAAAACAAAAGCTGCTAAAAGCTGGTGTCATTGGGGATAGGACTTTAGGCACCCCAAGGTTGGGTCAGACAGCCAGAGGAATACACAGTACACAGCTTGACCTCAGCATGGAATCCCTAAGGCTGGAAAATGCAGTGTGAGGCACTTCCCACAAAAGCATGTTAAGGAAATGATCTGGGAACCATTATACAATGACTGTAAGGTCAAACTCCTGAAGCTGGTGTTAGAAAAGATTTTTGCTGAGTAAATCCACTTCTTCCACCCAGAATCTGTAACAATGTGTTGGAAAGAGTTTCTTTCTATATCAGGAGCTGCTATCTACATCTACATCTATCTATCTATCTATCTATCTGTATCTATATATATATCTACATCTATATCTATCTATATAATCTATCTATCTATATAGTTGTTTATATCAATCTATTTCTACATCACTATATTTCTGTATATTTTTCTCTCACCCTGGCTGTTTTCCAATGCTCCTCTGCAATGTCTGTGCTTGTGCTGGCTTTGCTAATGACCATCCTTATTTCTATTCCAGAGGCTGTGATAGCCTGGCTGTGAAATATCCCACAAGCTGCTGCAGGGGTCAACTCAGAAATGTGTTTCCCTGTGCAGGGGAAGAATTCTGCCCAAGTCAGGAATGTCTGCATAAACTGGAGGGCAAACTGCCTCATTTTGTTAGGTTCACAGGCCTCTGGGCTGTGACATGGGTTACTGCCTCAGGTGAACATCCATCCATTTGACTCTCAACCTCCACATGGCTGGCGCTGCACCAAGCTCATTATTTACTGGATCTGTGCTTTCTTCTTCAATGCAAGGCAAACTTCTGGCACAGGGAAAGGCTAATCCCTTCCCTGCCCAACTGCAGGAGTAAATGTTGGGCTCAAATAGGCAGATTATAAATGATTTTGGGAAGGGTTATTTATCGTCTTGGTGTTCTGAGGCGACAGAGTGTGTAGTGAGCTGTTAGATGCTGTGAGAGGCTGCTCCCAGTTTGGGCAAACCTGAAGCTGGTAAACTCTAACCCCAAGGAGAATTATTTCACAGATTAATGACATTCCATTGGCAGCTTCAATCATTCAGATCCACAGGGAGAGTTTTCACATCTCAGGCAGCAGACACAGAGATTAACAGTCCCAGTGTGGCATATCTGTTCCCAGGTGTGCTGCTGAGACAACTGCTGAAAACAAGTGCACATAATGTGAAACTGTATTTTTTTTTTTATTTTCTGCTTGTTAAGGTCCTAACAGGGTGGTGATGTTTAATCAATGCAAGAGGCACAATCGATTGCAGTTCCTGCTCTCACAATCACAGTCATGCTCTGTTCTACCACTGAGTTTTCTACCACTGTTCCATCCCTTTGGTATATTTTCTCATAAAGCCACATATTTTCTCATAAAGCCACAAGTAAGATCAGTACTGAGGAAAGTTTTCATAAAGAATCTCCCTATAAAACTTCAACAGTTGAATTTTCCCTGCTCAGCCGTGGCCAGTCTATCACAGTTTTGAAGAATTTCAGCAGCACCTCTTTGACATCTCGATCTCCTTGCAGGTGTCACATCTCTCACCTCTTCAAGGAAACAGGATCTTGTGAATGGGACCAAGGAAATGGTCCAGTGATCCCTCACCCTCCAAACAAAACCTCACCCTGCTGTGTGGAGAGACCCCTGCAATTTATGCACCTGGACATTCAACACAGATTTGTGCCAGTAGAGGCAACAGAGCCCTGAGCTTTTTGCTCATTTTGTTCAAAATCCAGCCATTCACATCTTAATCACAACAATGACATGAATTTTTTCTTGCTTGTTCTGAAGGATTCTTGGCCACAGGGGCTCCAAGGAGTCAAAATTCACACATTATTTATTCCTGTGACTTCTCCTCAGATTCCAGGAATCCTTTCTGCTGTTGGCTTCTTTTGCCTCTGCTGTTGATAGAATGAAGAGAGCTCCTTTGTTCCCTGAATTCTGGTTTTCTCTGGAATCCCTACCAAATGGCACTGCTGCTGCACTTTTTTTCCCCCTCAGCTATTTTCACTCTATCAAGGAGGGGTGAGTTCAATTTCATAGACAAGAAGTTTAAAAAAACCAAAATTTTCCATGAATTGCCCAGAGTTGCTCTCCTGTGCAGGACTCACTGAGCTGCAGCATTCCTTCATTCTCAGCTGGACACGGATTTGCAGATTCAAGAGATGTGTGCAGGCTCCAGAGTCACACAGCAGCACATGCTGATTGTAATACAGGCATCCTGCAGCCTGGATGAGTTTGCTCAGATACCTGGATATCTGTTAATGTAATCCAAGTCCCATGTTTAAAGTCAACACTTCAATTAAAATTGAATTAACATGTCTTTTATGCAAGGCTGCTCGTTAGAATACGGGTTTGGTTTTTCTTTAAAGTGTTCAGCAGCTGCTTTCCAAAGCAGGCTGTCTCACAGTACCTCTGAAGTGAGGCAGGGGAGGAACCCCGAGGGGCAGAGAGCCAAGAGGCAGCTGCTGGTGTGTTCTGCTGGGGCTCACAGCAGCCCAGCCTCCAGAGACACAATTCCCCTGCAGTTTCCAGGACTGTTGGTTTCAGTGTTTGAACTCAAAAGCTACTTCTTTGGTTCCTTTTAATTTTGTTTGTTTGTTTGATTGATTTTTTTTTTTTAATGGGATTCCTTTACTCTCATAGGTTTTCCTGGTTCTCCAGGTCTGCTTATAGCACCAGGATCACATTCCTTTAGCTGCAGGTTTTTCCAGGTCTGGCTGCTGCTTTTTCTAATAGGAGACTGGAGGTTTGAAGAAGCCAAGGTTCCATTCCCATAGAACACCAAAATAACGTGGTTTTTTTTTTTTTTCTTTTTTTTTTTTAATTAAACTATTTCAGTTCTCTCCCAAATTGTTGTTCAAAAGAAATTATCACCTGCAGAACATTTTGATGAGACAATATTTTACTTCAGTTGCAGGCAAAAGGGAACACTTTTCCAGCTGGCTTTGGACAGCAAAGTTAACAGAAAATCCTCAGACTGTTCAGAGGTCCAAAGATGATTTTTGCCTGTGTTTTCTCTCTTAGTAGCAATAGTAGTAACTTCATTTATTTTTAACTGGATACTGATACTTTAATCAATACTGTACTCCAAAGCTCTCACTTCTATTCCTCTGTGAATAAGACTAGGCTCTTGGTCCATTTTTTTCCCCCAGCAGTCTCCCTGACACTGAGGATCAGATTTAAGACCACTTGAAGTCAATGGAGAGATTTTGATCCATTTCAGTGGGCTTTGAGGCAGAGCCATAAAGACTAGCTGAAACAACTGCTAGCATTTCAGGAAAACCACAGCTGAATTTGGCAGCATGCAATTAATTACTGAAATCCAATACTGTGTTGCACAATACTTGGCTCTTCACAGAAGCAAACAGGCACATTTTTAGTATTTCTATACCCCAGTGCAAGACACATTTTAAAAGTCATTGCCATGAACCAGAAGAATGTCTTTCATTATGTTTAGACTTGACTGTGTTTGGTTTCTATCCCCACCAGAGGATAATGAAAACAGCTGGAGCCTAATTACTATAATTCAGAAATATTCACTGTCACATTCCTCTCTCAGTATGCTCTGTCTTGGGCACATGAGTTGTGTGGAGTTGAGAAGATCAAGAGCAGTGGTGTAGCAATCTCCTGACTTTTGAGATGGACATTCCCTGGCCTCCTGTAGTTGAACAGATCCTCCAAACCAGCAGACAGTCCCCTATTTGATAAGGTATTTATCTCATCAAGCCACAGGTGTTTCCATGAGAGGTTACCTGTTCACTGTCAGCCCAAAACTCTGAGCAGCCAGTAGATTGACATATCTCTTTGATAATCTCTCCAACAAGCATGAAAAAGCTGCAATAACTTCAAGTCCCTGACAAATTGTTGTGCAGTGGATTTAGCAACAGCACAGCAGATGAGAAGAACAGCAAATCTGGCTTATGGTTTGCAAAATACAAAATGCTTTGGAGAGTGGCCTCCTTCTCTGCTGATTCTCAGTTCAGTGACTCTGCCAGCAATGTTTTGAAACTTATGTGGAATATGACAATCACTCCCAAAAGTTTTCTTTGTTTCACTTTCACGTTTGTATTCTTACAGTTGTATGAATTTCATTAAAAAAAATCATTTTACTGTTCCCCGTCATGATGCTTGTCTGCTGAACACAGGATAATAAAACCATCTGTAATTTCTCTTTTAATGAGACAGAAAAGGAGGAAAGGGAGGAAAACGACTGATTTTATATCTCCCTAGACATCTACTTTTATATTTTAATTTTTCACTTTGGGGAGGACTCAGAATGATGTTTTTTATTTAATCTGTTGTCAAGTATTGAATGAATCATCATTTCCCCTTATTGATCGGTTGTTTAATCTTATAAAATGAATAGTCATCCTTCCTCCTCAGAGAGAGATATTAATTAGTATGAGAGAAGAAAGCAGGATATTGCCTGAACCTTTATTGCTAGAGCAGCTTGCTGCCAGTCCTGTGGCCCTGCATGTCCCAGTCCTGTCTCTTGAGATCCAGCTCTAACACCTCTATTTTCACCTTGGGGCTTGTTTATTTTGTGGCAAACCACAGTGAACCGGCTTTGTCAGGATAAACAAAGTAAACAAAATAAAAATAAAAAACAAAAGAAAAAAAAATAAAAAGCATGTTCCCTCCAAAAGGTAGGTGAGCTGTGCCTGGGATCGGAGTGTGGCTGTGCCCAGGGTGGGGAAAGGCAGGGTCAGTATCCTGAGTGCCTCTGTGCTGTTACAGAAATAGAGCACATTTATATTTCTGTGTCAGCTTTCCTCTGTGTCTGGCCAACTTCTAACATGCTAGAGGAAGGAAAGTGCTGTGTAGAGCATGGCTGCAGATGAGCAAATTTCTTCTTAGCATGTGTCTGATACACCACAATAAGCAAGGCATCTCATTAAAATCCCGCTTGAACTTTGATCTCCTGTTCTTGCCCTCTTACCAGCGATGAATGTTTGAAAGGATGTTTTTACCAGTACTTTGCAATGTAATTAATGTTTTCCTGACCTGCTTTTCATGTGTACCAGTGTCACATCTCACCCTCAGTCCAGCAGAGAATTACTGTCTGTCCCAAGAATGCAGAAATCTGGACTGCTTCATTGTTTTACTGAAAAAATCACAAAGAACACCCTTACATTCCTCCTTAATGCAGTGCAATCTTTATTCAGTCTGACCTTTTCTTCATTATCTTACACCTTCCTCAACCTGTTTACCAACGTTTCAACCTCCTCATTAAAAGTGAAGAGTTGTGCAAGTGCTGAGAAAAGGCCATGAATATTGACAAATGCTTGAAACAGCAGATCTGTTTCAAAGAGGAACTGGAACTGGTTTGCAGGCTCTGAGAACCATGTGGGCTGGCAGTGCACATCCTACTCTCACTTTAGGCTATCATGTCAAATTCCCAGCCAGTGAAATCTCATCACAAGGTGGTGGCTTGGAAAACATGAGACAAACTTTTCTCTCATCAAAGAGCAAGTGTTTTGTTTGCTTTTGTTCTTTCCTCCTGAGAGCTGTGAAGGAATGTACTGTTAGACTGTACATGAAATGTGCATCTGTGAACGTGCTTAAAAGGAATAGTGGAAGAAAACATTAAAAAAAGGAGAAAGGATTAAGAAAAGAACAGGAGAAATCAGAGGGTAGCAGGTAAAACAAACCCAGGATGTAAGTGCAAAGCTCTCCCTTTCTATTCATGTTCTTTGTAACAAACTTACCGGGCATTGACCAGGAATGGGGTAAAATAAACCTGGAAAAATACCACACACACAAAAAGAGCCACTGTGATGCCAGGGCATCAGAGCATGTTACAGCTCATGCAGAAAGAAACACCATGACGTGTGCCTGTTTGCTAATGAATAGGCAAAATTAATGAAGAACATGGGGTGGAGAAATATAAATAGGAAAGCAGCATGGAAGGGAGAAAGAGAGGCTTGGTTCCATGCTGCCTGTGAGTCAGGAGCTGCCCTAGACATGCTGGACTGGAAGCTGAGGAGTCTGAGCAGGATATACAAAGATTTAGATCTGTTTAAAAATTGAATCAGTTTTTAAATCAATGAGTAATGTCAGGTCTGTAAGGTGGATGTGTTCTGGGGTTGTTAAGAGTCACTTCAGATTTCAAGGAAAAACTATCCCAGTGCTTATTAATGCACCGGAAAAGAGAAGGACAGAGAGCTCAGCAGAGGTGCCACTTGACAGGAGAGACATGGTGAACAGCTGAAAAGCCTCTGTAGGGTTCTTGGAACCGGGAGTCCTACGCAACAAAGACACAGAGATTCCGTAAATATTTTATTCCGGAACACTGTGTTCTTCTCCTGACATTAATAAATACATGGAGAAACACACTTATTAAAGGTTAGGTGGGAAACTATTCTGAGAAGACGTTCTTTGCAAATGTCATCCAGCCTTGCTGCCTTTCCACTTTGGGTGGAAGGTCCTTACATCATTTCAACAACGTAAAGATGCAGATGATTCATGTATAGAGAGTTATTTAAGAAAAATGTAAATGGCATTTTAGACAAGGAAAATATTTTAATTATTTGCAATTCTGGGGAAAACCGAGTTGGAAAATCAGCATCTGAACAAAGGGATTGGAGTCTACATTTAAGTTTTGTGGCTTTTCTTGAAAAAGATTTTATCTGATGAAAATATGAAAAGCTCGGTGTTACTAGTAAAATTAAACTATGAAGCAGTCTATTCATAGCAGTTAATGGGAATCATTACAGTTTATTGCTTGACTTTTCTCTCCCTCCTTTTGTGTCTTGAATCATTTAAAGAAAACTTCTTTGAACATGGTGCATTGAGATCACTTGATTAAATCTGATTGTCATTGGTTACCAGTGGAAACGAGCGCATTTAAAAAGAGCCTCCTCTCACTCTTTGCACTCTGACAAAGGCCAGCAGGGCTGATATACATTCAAAAGCAAAATTGTTCAGCTGTTGTCATTTTGCTGATGAACAGTTTCTCTATTACATTTCTTTCTGTCATAATCTTGGAAAACACCAGGTTACTCTAGCCAGATTTTAAATTGCCTGGGGGGTTTGTTTTGTAATTGCCCCACAGATTAGAAACTTGGGTGATGGGATAGACCCAGGTGCTTCTTTGCAAATGATTTATGGAACTGGATTGCAATTGAAACAATGAACAACTTTCACAACGTTTCCTTTGAAATCTTGTCATAGTAGCCAAATATTGACAAAACAATTATTTTCCCAAATTCACTATATTTTTTACCTTGTTAGAAAATTATTAGAATAATTCTTTAGAACCACTGCAAATGGGGTTCTGCATGAGACAGCCTTGATCTGAGTTGTGTGTTCAGCTATCAGAGTGGAAATTAACAGGTTTGAGGACTGGAGGAGGAACAGGAGGACCAGCAGGAGCCAGTCTGCTCTTGCCTCCTGTGGTATTCCCCTAATGCCACAGTGGCTTCCCTTTTTAACTTGTGCGAGGCCTGGACCCACAGAACCACCAAAGTACAGCCATTATTTCAGGTCCCATTGCTGAGCCTTCCACCCTGCTGGAGGATAGGACCATGTTATCACTGAATTATCACCAGGCTTATTCAATTGCAAGTTGGTGAGGCTCCTGTTGTAGTGGTTGAATTTGAAGCAGAGCCTCTGGAAGAGGGACATGGACAAAAACCATATATGCTCTTAATATTTAGCTGAATCTACTTATTGAAGGGGGCTCTATTAATGAGTTGGAGGAAGTGCCTTAGATTTCCCTTCAAGTCCTAAATTTAAATTGTCAGGGAGTAGCCTGGGAGAATATTTCAGATTTGTGTGGCTTTCATCTTTTAGTCAGAATACAAATTTTTATGGACTACAGACACTTTGTAGTGTAATTTCTGTTTAGGTGAGAGCCCAGATTTCTGTCAAAATATCTCTGAAAAATGTCAACAAGCACTTTTTACTTCTCTAGCAGTCTAAAGCCCTCCCCAAGATCACTTCTTGCCATGTCATTTGGACTTACTTGGAAGAGAATTTAATTTAGTCTCTTTCATGAAATAAAACTATCAGTCAAAGATTAGAAGACAGCTGGGCTTTGATACTTGTGTTTGCCACTTGGCATTGGGCACTGCAAGCCCCAAGGTAGCCCAGCTGCTGCTTTAGTCATGCAGAGTGGTCTGGGCAGCATTGCCACCTTCTGAGAAGAGCAGCAGTCTGGACAGGATGAATCCATTTAATTTCAGGATTTACTGTGCTCATTGATTGAAAATACCAGTGTTTTTGCAGGTGGCTATATGGCATTTCTTCTTCTCCCTTGGCATTGCTATTGTGCTTTTCTTGTTCCTTTCAAAGGCTTGCAGTGACCTGTTTGAGCTGAGGGTTGGAGATGGGAGGAATCTGCTCACCAGTGAAACACTTGGCGGCTGTCTGAGGGTACAGCCCGTGAACTGCTGGCACCAAACTGCAGCCAGGAGAGTGATGCCTTAAGAGGCCTCCCAGAAACAGACACCAGACAGGAGCAAAGGGAATAAAGGTGGGGATTTATTGGAAAGGCCTCCAAAGGTACCCCTGGGGAGCCAGAGGTGCTGCCCAGATGAGCCCCGAGATGGACCCTGAGAGGCCACGAGTTCTTCCCACTTTTATAGGTTTGGTTCATTTGCATCTCAGGGTTCATTCTCCAATTAAAGCTGAAGTTTAATGATGTAGCTTCCCCAAGCTCACCCCCTTTCTTGACATGTTGGTTTCCACATTTTGGGCCCAGTTTGGGCTGGGTGTCCTTGGAGAGCAGCCCCGGAGAGGCTTTGTTGTGTGTGCCCAGCACAGAGAGCAGCACTGAACAGGGAACAGGGAACTCCAGAGTGACACACTGGGTACTGCAGGGCTTGAAAAACATAAAAGTTAAAACTTTAGGCATCAAGAGGAGATCCTCAGCCCAGCTCTGCTGACCTCAGCAAGGCTTTGTCAGGCTGCACCAGGCAGTGACTGGCCTGGAGTTTGGTTATCATGAGGACAGAGCAGTTGCTGCTCAGAGGAACAGAGTTATCATCCCAGTGGTGCCATGAGTCTGTAGGTGTGACAACCCCAGGGAATACTGAAGTTCACTGAGGAATACAAACTTGGAGATTAAACTCAGATTCCAACTCCTGTATGAGCAGGATTTACTCCTTCTGGCAATAGATCCATTTCTATGGATGGGCACAGAGAGTGCCTGATGGCCATCATCCTGAGAGGAGGCTGCCAGGAGGGAGGGCAGTGCAGCTGCCAGGGCAAAGGAGCCACATTCCCCCACCACCCCTTTTCTTGTGTTACAGATGTCCTTTCTTTCATAAGTCTGAAAAAAATGTAGGGGAGGATGGGAAAAGGAGAGGATGCTCCACCCTATTCCTTTGTTCCATAAGACCATCTAAGGAAACCCTGCTGGAAACCCCTGGCTGAGGGCTCAAATCCCATCAGGAGAACACCTGGGCTTTTATTTGGACTACTTAATTGATCAGATCCTAGTCATCACAGAATCTTAAAGATCATCTTGTCCCACTCCCTGCCATGGGCAGGGACACCTTCCAGTATCCCAGGTTGCTCCAAGCCCCATCCAACCTGGCCTGGACCACTTCAAGGAATGAAGCATCCACAGTTTCCCAGGGCAACCTGTCCCAGTGCCTCACTACTCTCTGAGTAAAGAATTTCTTCCCAACATCTGATCTAAATCTCTCCTCTTTTAGTTAAAAATTGCTTCCCCTTTTCATATCATTACCTGACCATGGAAGAAGTTGTGCTCCTTCTTTTTTGTAGCTTCTTCCTGTTTATATTATTTCAGCTCTGAGCAGCAGGAACTCCTATGCATTCTAAGTCTTTCAAGTCTGTTTTGTGAGTAGCAAATTCACAAGGCTGGAGGGTTTCTTGAGAGTGTGGGTAGGAGAGAAATTACTTGTGAATTTCAATTGAACTTAGGAAACAGATTCTGCCAGAGGGGAAGAGAAGGAGAAGGAATGTTAAAAACATGTCTTTCCCCAGCATTTTGAAAAAGCTTCACTCCAAAGTTGTCCCACATAGTTAATTTTCATGTTGCTGTGTTTTTTTCCTCAAACAGCAACCTTTGCTTTTCGTACTGACATACCATATTTTGATGTTGAGTGAAAAGCTGAAAAACCCCAGACAGGCAAAGCACAGCCCAGAATGAAATTTTTGTAGATTCTTTCTTGTTTTACTCCAGTCAAATCCCACTTTTTTTTTTTTTTTTTTTTTTTNTTTTTTTTTTTTTGTGAAATTCATCCTAAGTCAAGCTTGTAGAAGATTTTTTAAATTTTTTTACCTCAAAACTGATTATTTATGGAGTGAGAAGGAGTAGTTATGTGATAGATGGAAAGTCAAAGAGTCTATTTTTGTAATACTAATAAAAACATTGCACTTGTTTCATGTTACAGAGCTCTTTTTTTGCTAACTATGGATCCATCTGAGGCCTTCACACAGTTCTAACTCCCCTCTGGGATAACATTCAAGAAATAAATTCAGAGGGTTGGAAAAATCATGTGTTTTTTTAACAACCGGTGCCGAAACAAAATGAAAATAAACTGGAATGCTAAACTGAATTTTCACTGCTATTTCAGGTACCTGGCATTATTAACAAAAAATGGTGCTAAAGTATAGGTCAGATACACATGGTACTGTCACCAGCAGGAACATTTCCATGATTATCCCTCAATGTGGGAGCAGGTCCCCTGCTTAGCTCACAAGGATATAGAATTCTTGCCTTACCTCAACTTAAAATAAAATCTGCATAATTCCTCTGCTGTGTGGTGATTTCTCTTTATGCTGGGAAAAGTTACAGATGGAGCAGAAGCAGAGGCACACAGAGAAGAGACAGTCTGATGGGAGAAGTGTCTTAATTCTATGTGTTGCTGCCTGATTAAAATAACATCAAGAGCGAGGCTTGCTTTTACCCAGTACAATGAACACATTCAGTGTTCTTGAATTCCTTCTGTCTAGCTTTTAAACTAGTGTCAATATTTGTTCCAGCAGCAGGCTTTTGTTTAGGAAATGCTCAGCTGCTGTCCCTGTAGTTTAAATTAATCTCACTCCTGAGCCTTTGTCGTCACAGGTCCGTTTATTCCAGGCTCAGTCTGAAATTTGTGTTCTTGTAATCCAGGGATGTAGCATGTGGCTCACCAACATCTCTGCTGATGGCTTTAAATAGAAGTAAAAATTCTTAGCAAGATGCACAATCAAATCCCAGGCAAGGAAGAAGGGCATGTGCATCAGACAGTGATGCAGGGTTTAACTCTTAACGCATGCATGAGTTTATACTCCCCCACTGCCACAGGAGCGTATTTTCCTCAGGAAAGGGGAGCTTTCTCTGGCTAATTAGATGCTGTGTAAGGCACAAGCACCCTCAATCACAACTTAAAACCTGCAAACCCTTAGTGAGGAGCATAATATCTTCTTGAAAGGCAACCAGCCGTTAAATTCCATAACCTTTAGAAAGACTTTGAGCAACAAAAAGCCCATATTCTCAGAAAATTGCTCCAATGCTCAATAAACTTCTCAGCTGATGTTTTGTGCCTTACTTTTAGCTTTAATTTATCCATCTCCAGCTTTGGCTTGAAGCTCTCATTATGCCTTTTTCTGATTAATAGTCCCTCCATTACCAGATGCTCTCATCATGTCTCTATGAATTAGAACATCTTCACCTTTTAACCTCTTCTTGCCTGCACTCATTGTGAGGTCCTTTGAGTCTTTCCTGATAACAGTGAGTTCTAGGAAAAGCAGCTGCAGAGTATTTGGTTTTCTGGCACTTTTTAGAGGGTATTGAGAAACAGAAAGGACTCATAGCCCTGCAAGCATCCAGCACCAGTGCAACAGTGGCCACAGTGTTTTAAATGGCAGGAGTGAGGCAGGCACAGCCAACAGCCTGGGTTTTCCTGGCTGTTTGAGGGAGGTGGGTACTCTAGGGAGGATAGGCTACCATGGGAGTTCACTGTGCACCTCAAGGAAAGGCGTAGTTTAGGTCCTAAACTGTCCTAAACTAGTTCAGGTCCTAAATGAGCAGTGGGGCCATGCAGGAGGTGAGGGCAGGGCTGGGAAACCTTTGGTGCTGCAGCTGACCCATCAACAAGACCCATGAGAGCTGTCACTGAACTGGGCTGTGGCTCTGCTGCTGCTGAGGCTGGATCATTTGCCATCCAACATTCCTCTCCCTCAAGATGATATTCCTCTGCTCTGGTGCCAGAGGCTCATGTTAAAGTTCTAGCCAGCTGGAAGCCACCAGAGCCTTCTCTGGCTACTCTGTGCCAGCTGTGCATGCATGCAGTCTTACTTGGTGACTGTCATACAACTCTCCCTCTCAGAGCTTCCTCCAAGTGCTGCTTACTTTTACCATAAAGTTAAAGCTGGTCCACAAGACATTTTCGCATTTGGCAAGTGGTAATTTGGGATCTGTGGCCATTTCTGCCCCCATACTCTTAGCCAAGGCTAAGGAAGCCTGGCATGTGTGCAGGGGTATCTGCTTTTCTGTCTTTTTGGGGTACAAGTCATTGGTTTATTCTCTGCTTTTGCTCTGTTGGTACAAACCTATCCCTTGTGAATTCTGCACATTTTATAAAACAGCTGAATAAACCTTTCCCTGGAGATGGTGTGATAAGCTCTTACTCTCTCAGGTACAAGTCAGCTAAATTTGAGCTCTCTTTCTACAATAGATTGCTTTTGTGTATGTTCTGGGTTTTTTCAATCCAAGTGCCATGTGCCATTACATTAAATGCTTTACAAGAGCTTATATATACATTAACACCCATTTCTTCATCAACCACATTTGTAACTCATGAAAAACATCAGATGGATTTGTGTGTGAATGCTCATAACTGTAAATATTTTGCCTTTGTTCAAGACAAAGTACACAGGGATGATTAGAAAAGCCAGGCTCAAAGACTGCTGGACAAAGCAGGTATAATGTGTTGGAAAGAGTTAACATGCTTCCTTAGAAAATACCCCCAGGCCTTGTGATTGCATTGGATCTGCATTTGCATAACAATCACCTTGTCTAACTACTTTCCAATAATTTGTGCAGATCAAAGGGTAATTTTCATTTCAGTGTTCTCCATTTGATTTAATTTCTATGGACCTCAGTAGGATTATATTTTTAAGTGCAAATGATTTTCAGTGTAATTCACTCCCTCTTTTTATTTACTTCTCTATTTGTTTTCATTAATTTTACTCAAGAACACTTTAAATACTTAGTCATATTTTTGTGGAAATGAACATCCCTTTTATACCTGATTGTACCCATTAAAGCTAATTGTTATAGAGGGCAACCATGGCTTAAAAGAAAAAGTAATGACAGGCTAATGTGTAAAGTATAAAAAAATAAATCATCCAGTGTAATCACTGAACTTCAGATCAAACCCTTCAAAGGATTTCTATTGATTGTTCAAGGCAGTGATTTCCACCTTATGGGACAAGAATATTTGTTATCTGATGAAAGGGTCAGAAAAGGCTTCCTAAAAGTTCCACTTATTTCTGGGTGCTGATGAGCTGTGAAGAGAGGGAGAGAAAGAAGAATTAGGAAATATTGTGTGTCATAAAAAAGGTAGAACTTCACTCCCTGCAGAGGTAGTAGCTCTGTATTGCCTCTGTTTTGCAGACTGCTTCCTCTGGGAAGCTTGTAAGGTCTTATTTATTTACCTGTACTGTGATTTCCTGTGTGGAACCAGATTTCAAGGTGGTGAATTTTGCCATGACCTCACTGAAAAGGCACTGCCATGCCTGCTGAAAAACAGAGGTTGTCTTGAGCCTGTGCTGCATTTTTAACAAAGACCTCATCTTCCCCTCCATTCCCATGTGTGGAGAGGGAAATAAGCAGAGAGTCAATAGGCTCAGCCATGAGCCAGAATCACTCTGCTCACAGCTGGGAATTGTGCATAAAAGGCTCTTTCTCCATCACCACTAATTGCCCCATGTATCACTGAAGCAACCACTTACCCGAGGGACTCAGCAGCGGAGCCGGTTGTTAGGAGATGGCTGGAATTCTGTACTCGTTGGAGCTTTGTAGAATAGGATAATTTCCGAGGATGAGTCATGTGGATCTGGCTGCCACTTACTGAAAAAATATGTGTGCGTGTGGGATGTTGCAAAAATTAGCTGGACCCATTGGGTAGCAATAGAATATGTACAGGGAAAAGGTGAAAAATATGTGGGCGCTCTGAAACGTGGGCAATAGGGGCAAATAATCTGGTTCAATAAACTCTCCCTGGGACCCAGCAAGCTGTTAATAGAATGAATTATTCAGAATAGCTGGATTTCAGTCTGGAGACCTTTACCAGAACTGTGGGAACCCTGGGTGTTTTTTGGCTTGGCAAACATCCACATATTTTCTGCCACTATCAGAAAGGCACACGGGACGGTGTCAGAGTCATGGTCTATCCACCTCCAGCCCCTGGGACTCTCCAGTGAGCCAGAGATGCAGTGGTTTGAGAACAGCCAACCCTGATTATTAATAAATATTGTTTTCCACAGTGTTATTTTTAAATCAGACCAGTTCCCCAACCCAGGTCATTGACCATCTGCCCAAACACTTCCAGCAGCTGACTCGAGGGACAAGAATATTGCTGTAACTGGGAGATACCTCAGCTGGATCTGCTACTTGAAGGAATTCTTCATTTCCAAAGAAAACAACCTCTGAACTCTAATGGCAGCTGTGACATTACAACGTTTGGATGGTTAGCTTAGCACAGGTTTTTGGGAATTTGAACCTGAACATGATCATAACATGAAAGAAGAAAAGTCTCTCCTGCTTCCAACAGAGTTGAGCACAGGACCAGAGCTGGGAGGCTTTGAAGGATGGGAGTGTTTGACACCAAGTTGGATGGGGCCCTGACCAACCTGGTCTAGTGGAAGGTGTTCCTGGTTCCTGCCCATGGCAGGGGGTTGGCATAAGGTGATCTTTAAGTCCTTTGGAACACAAACCAGTATTCTGCTCTTCTGTCAAGCCATGCCCTTGTCATGCAGCAACCTTGAGTTGGCAAGGGGAATGAAACTAAAAAAGGAAGGTGATCTTCAAAGATGAAGAACTCAAGTGCTGAGTCAGTAAAATTCCTCTCCGCTGACAGGTCTGGAAAAGTCAGAATATGTAACCTGTAGCAAAGCACACGTTTTTGGAAGGTCACATGCTGTTTTGGTGGGTTCATGAGAGGATCTGGAGTCCTGGCTTCCCAAGAAAAGCGACTCCTGTACGTCCTCAGAATAAAGTACTAATAAATCCCTGCTCTTTTAGTATTGCAGAACAGAATAGTCTGTGATTAATGGTTGCAGGGGTAAGTGCCTGAAGTACTCTATGTTATAAAGACTTCAAAAGACTACTCTTTCTCTTGAGGTTCAAACAAAGGTATAATAAGGACAATACAGGAATTTCTGACTCCTAAAGTTGCTCTCCTCAATTGGCCTCAATCTGATGTTTTAATAGACTGATATCACAAATAAATCCTCCCTATCAGAGATGTTGGAGAATATACCTCCATCTGGGCTTGTGAATTTTACAAACACATATTTTAAGACAGATATATTCAGGCTTTTGCAGTATGATTATTATTCTGGAAACAGTCTAAGTTGAGAAACTCATTGTTGCAACATTAACTTTTCAGTCATCCAGTAAATAAAATAATCCTAATGCTGTTACAAATAGTTTTAAATTACAAATTAGTTTAAATTCCAATAAATTGCCTAATTTGAAAGCAGCGGCTCTGCTGGGAAATGTGTGAATCCCATGTAGACAGCACTTGAACAAAAAGGTCAATGATGTGGTTTATTACTTGGAGAAGGAAGAAATTCTTTTAAACTTATTTTGTGTTTCCCTGAGTAGAATTTATAGCTATTAGCACTAACCAGACAAACTAAATCAATATTGTTTCCAGATCATATGCCCAGAGTTTTCAAAAATATTGTTTCTTTTCATCTGAGATTTAGCAGCTGATCTTCTTAAGATGAATAATAGATGCAAGATACTCTTAATTATTAAATGATGACTTAATAAAGTTACTGGAGGACAAATGATAAGTGATCATTTTATGAAGAAATGAACACTGAAATTGATTTTGGATGAGACTCGTGGTGATTTATTGCAGTGCTAACATTGGTGAATAACTGTCCAGCTCAACGTGGTTTCAGGGCTGCCTTCAACTGGCTTTTGCTGAGGGAGTGAAATTACAAGTCAAAAATGCTGAGCTTTTTCACATCATTGGTATCTTAATGGTTTGGAGAAGCTCTGACTCTCTGGTTAATGTGTTTATTCCGTGGCATTCAGCTGCTTTGGAGAACTCTCTACAGCAACATGAGATTGAAGGTGTTTATGAGAAGTTCACCTGAAAGGACCCCAGCAGCAGAGTGTGAGACTCTCCTATGGGATTTTATAGCAAGAATTTTCAAAGTGAAAAAAGGCAAGATTTGTAGGTTAGGAAGAGTGAACAAATGATCAAAGCTTCTGAGGGTCTCTTGAGTTACTGGTTTTCTGTTTTTTTTCTTAAGCATCACAAGCTTACTGCTTAATGCAGAACAAATTAACTAATGAAGACAGGAGAAAATTGCTGAGGAAGGGACAGAGAACAAAAACTTGTCAAAATTTAACTACTAGATATCTGTATTTCATGCAATATCTGTTATGCTGATCAATTTTCAACATCCAAACCTTATTTTATTCTAATTCTGCAGAAATGCCTGGTATGTGGGTCTATACTCTCCTGTTTTGAAGTTCAAGCTGCGTCTTTAGCAGTACTCAAGAATAATTTTTTTTCTTTTCTTTTTCTGTAGATTAAGGAATGCAGGAATTCATCAGACAGGATGCCTGCCAAAGAAGCGCCATGTTTTAATTGCATGGCTTTGGTTTTTAGGCCTATTTCTTGGTGGATAACTTTATGGATTAAATGTAGCAAGCAAACTATGTGGTAGAACTTAAGGAAGAATAACTAAGAAGAAATCAATGAAGTTATTGATCAGGTGGTCAGCTTAAAACCCAAAGCTGCAGAGCTAAAACGTGTCATGTTTTTGGCAGTTTGTTATGGATATGGATGAATAAAACCCAGAGAAATCAGTGGGAGAAACACCCTTGGAATAGATGGTTAAACCATTGCCTTCGAGGAACCTGGAATGTTGGTTGCTGCAAGGGCTTCCCAGGGGAGGCATCAACATGTCCTGTTTCTCTTCCCCTTCTCCTTCTCCCAAAAATCACTACCAGAGATAGGCTGCTGGAGTAGATACATTAACCTACTGCTGCAATTCTTCTATGACACAATTTAAATTAATTTAATCACAAACTTATCTTGTCACTCCTATAATTACAGTTACTATTAAAGGGGAAAGCACAGGAATATTTGGTCAGTGTTGGCTTGTCATTACCTTGCCACACCTCATTCGATAGTCACCATTTGCCTCTTCAACCTGCTGTTATGGGACTATTTCTCTCCTCCCATATTAAAATCTTTGAAGTCTCATTTGTATACCTGAATCATATTCTTAACGAAGCATGAGCTCAAATTATGGAAGTATTGAAAGCATGTGTGATTCATGTTTTATATATGGCATATGAATAATAATTTATATATTCCATTAACTGCATTATTCTTCATGTTCCTTCTCATACACCTTTTTTGACTCATCACTCTTTGCCACCCAAAATTATCCATGTCACTTATTTTTTAGCTACTTGTATTTTTTCCTCTTTTTGAAGTATGTGGATATTATAACCCTGTATGTGTATGTGTATACATAGATAACATCTGTACAAAATAATTAGGCATCATAATTTCAGGCAGAAATATCAAGCTTTCAACACCAAACTTTTATTGACTTGTAAAATTTAGCAGCTCTTTGTGTGTTGGAGTTGGAGGGCGTTCCTGTGACAGATTACGTTACTTTGGGATTAGAAAACCTGGCAAACATCTGGTTAACAAATGAGTTCCACAGCAGAGTTCGTTATTCAGAGTCCTTTCATCTCTATCACTAGAATTAACTTTACTATGAGAGATTCCCAGAACCAGCAAGTCCTCACCAGTTGGTGATTTTAATGGGGAGCTGAGAACAATGTGGTGAGAAGGTCGTAAAGGACATGAGTTTTGAGACAGCTGCTGTGGTGTGGGAAATCTATCAACATGGCTGGGATTTGGTAATTCTGTTTTTTTATGGGACAATTTATTAGATGTCTGGGATAATAAGGACCCTAAGTTGTTTAAGTGACAGAAGATCACTGAAGAGGAGGACTCCAAACACCTCACCATGTGTAGGGACAGTGCAGACCACACTGTGCCTGCCTGGTGTCAATAACACCTTACATACAGCCTGAGCCTCCCCTCACAAGACTTGCAGCAGGATAATCCCTTCTTTGGCTGGAGTTAATGTCTTGTGTCTCCAGATAAATAATTTTAGACTCCCCAGCTGGATAATTACCACACATTCAGACCCTGGGAGTCTCAAAGC
Source organism: Rhipidura dahli (assembly GCA_013399225.1). Lineage (NCBI taxonomy): Eukaryota > Metazoa > Chordata > Aves > Passeriformes > Rhipiduridae > Rhipidura > Rhipidura dahli. Next base: position 507,189 of record VXAC01002366.1, on the reverse strand, counting down.
TGCAGCCCTTGGAGGCAGCTGTTTTAGGCTGTTTCCAGCTGTGCTCTCAGGGGTGATGGTGGCTATAAACAGCAAGGCTGTGATGTGACCTGGAAGACTCTATCAGTTTGGTGTAGTGAAAACTAAGTGAATCTGCACGGCTTCTTCTGCCCCCTCCTTTGCACCAAGCACACTCCTCTGCTGAGCCTTCGAGACCTCACTCCTCTCTTTATGGACGAGGTGTTTGGCACTTGATAACCTGGTGCATACAAACTGCTCCAAGAGCTCAGATGTGTCTTTCCCCATGGCAAGGATATGAAGATATCCCAGCCTTTGCCTTTCAGGGTCTCAGAGCATTGTTCCCCTTTCCCCTTTAACAAACGAGCAAATGCTTATGGATATCTCCTCCAAGCCCCATGGACATGAAGTGTGGTTTTCAGCTGGTCACAGCCCCTGTGGTCTCTTTGCTAATCGTGCTTCTTCCTCACTGCTTCTGCAGCATTTTGGTAGCCTGTGAGCACTGTGTCATTTGAGTGACATAAAATAAGTCTGTGTACAGCAACTAAACTGCCAGGCTGGATAGAGGCAACTCATGCTGAATGTATCAGGGAAAGAAAAAAATAACTAAGCACAGAAAGCATTTCAAGTGGGTTAGAATTTGCTTTATTATGAATTATAGAGTACTTTTGCTGTTCTGATAATGGGGCACTGTCTGCTGTGATTCATGGTAGTCAAACAGCATTAACTTCAGTGAGAAATGGGACAGAAGGGAAACTGCTCCCTTGGTAAGGGGGTGTTTTGTGTGGGCAAGCTTTGTGGCTGTACTAAATTATTGTACTCTGCCCATTCAGATCTGACCTGCTCAGCCCTTTTGAGGCTGAAATTATATGTTATACAGAAAAAAGTGAGTTAAAGAGTGTCTAAGTAATTGAATTAAGGGTGTTAATCAGAGAATATAGTCCTGAAACATATTAACAAGTTTTAAACAAATTAGGTTTAACAGAATAGCAAAAAAACCCCAGAACTAACAAAACCCTGTTTGATAAGGGGCTGATAAATTTGGGTTCCAAACCATTCAACAGATGAATTTAGCTGCTTTTTAACTACCTTCTCTCAGTGTCACATTCAACAGACCCCAGGGAGATATATCTCACTGGCATAAATTCAATGCTTGTGAACCTCTGCCACAGAATATCATACTGCATTAGCTGAGATATCTTTTAGCAGGAAACTCTCTCATTATGAATCATGAACACTGAGAGGCATTGCAGATTATAATTTCCTTTTGGGTAAATGTGTGTGTTCAAATTCAATGAGGTTGATATGCCACAATGCACCACTTAATTTAAATTGAATTAATCAATAGCCCCCTCATTTTGATATTGTCCTGGTAAAATCCTTGGCCTGTAGAACTCAAGAACAAAACTCCTGGACATGATGGTAAGATGACACCGTGACATCAGTTCTTTCACAAAATTAATGCTGCAAAATAAATCACTTCTTTCCTCATTTATCATCCTTCATGTTTTGAGCTGCTGCCGTTTGGACAAACATCCTCCAGGTTCTGCTTTCATTTATGGAGCCAAGTTATTGCAGAGATTTGTAATGGGGGTTGAGACCTCTCTCTGATTATTTCTGTAAGAAATGGTGAGAGCTGTCAGTGTTTTGCAATGCCTAGATTTAGAGTATTGTGGTTTTACTTGGAAATTTCATTTTGTTTTAAGGGAAAAGTTGCTATTTTCTTGACGTGGCTGGGAAATTCAAAGCTGTGGCCAACTCTCAAAGCTCTTTTTCTTCAGATGTGCATTTTTACTTTAAGTTAACTGGTCAGTTCTAATGAAGGATGATGAGGACAGACTCGGGCTCACAGAGGGCAATTCTAACCTTGCTGGAGCTGGAGTTAACTGTTTATTGGTAAATAAATAGACAGAACTCTGTGTGATGACCTGAACAAGGATGTTAAGGGAACTGGATGGTGACAATAGATCTTGAGAAAACTGAATTCAGCTTCACTTATCCATAGGACTTAATTTCAATAATGGTGAGGTCTGTATTGAATGATTTAGATATCCCATGGTCTTTTACCCATGAGGTCTCCAGGTTCTGTTATATTATCTTATAATTTCTGCCTCGGGTCAAGTACAGATTTCTATAGTACTTAGAGAACTAAAACTGGGAAAGATTTGTCTCTGGATTAACCAGAGCCAGTCCCACACTAGAGATTGTTGTTTTATATATGTGAAACTAGGCCTGTAGTACCTTTTCATTTTCACTTTTCAGTGTGCTATATTTATTTATGACTTTGTGCCTGAAAATTTGCTATACCATTGTAAATCATCAAAGAAATACTCAAAAGGTTACTTTTCCCATTGAGCAAAAGCAGTCGTAACTAAGGAGGTTTATTTAGCTTGTTTACACCTGGAATTTTTTTTTATCAACCTTTTGTAAAGTTTTCATTTCATTCTGGCAGTGTGTGCTGCATAGTCTACAGACCCACAGAGTTATAGCTGGGCATTCTGTAAACAATATATTTCTTTTAATGGGAACATATTATTTTTTAAATATGCTTTTGTAGATAAAAGGAAAATTCTCTGAATGTAAACTTGGCTCAGCTGAATAGTCATTTAAAAAGAGTGACTGGAAAGTGACGTGTACCCTCTTTAACTTGTATAACATTGAAAGCCTTAGAAATTTTACCGTCATTCACGTTAACACATCAAAGTATTGCTGGTTGAACTCAAATCTCTCTGAAATGCTAATCCACACCCTTAACTGTAGTGGAATGAACATACAGATGGTTCTTCTAATTACTTGGAGAAAGAAAAGGGGATGATTTCCTTTTAATGATTTCCCCTTCTTTTCTGACTGAAAGAAGTTCCAGCTCTTCCCTCCAGCTAATTTGACGATTAAAAGATGCCTTTGTCTTGCTTTCAGCTATTGAGGTTTCATCACAATTTGTTAAAACTTTCTGTCATGAAGTGAGGTGTGAACCCAGGGCTAAGGAGGTTTGGTTCAGAGGTCATGTGAAGGGGAACTACAGCCTTGAGTATTTAAAGCCAGAACGTAGGGGGGTTATTATTGCACCCATGGCAAAGATGGAGTTTGCAGATTAAAACAGGATCCTGAGTCTGAGATGCAGAAAATTATTGATTGAGGAATACACCCCAGGTATTCATACTCCAGACTCATGGCAGCTCCATTTTCCCAGGGATACAAATGAAGAGATTTGAAACACATTCCTAGAGCTGTTGACTTCCCTGCAGCTTTGAGGTGTTATGTGCTTCAGGGGAACTGGAGAAAAAAATGGTCTAAGAATAGTTTCAAAGCTCCTAATTTTCACTATAAATTAGAATAAAGGTTGAACTTTTGTAAACTCTACCCTGGAAAATGAGATCTACCCACTACTCACTAGCTGCTGTGAGCACTGATCTAGTGGTTCACTACCTCCCTTGTGTTCTTCTGGCTTAAGATCTGGCTTCAAGGAGTATCCCTTTCAGTCTTTTTTTGAAAATTCTGACCCACAGCCTTGCAGAAGAACTCTATGTCAACAGCAGTGTCATCCTGCAACTCCTCTGAGTGCTTCACTTCACTCAACACGGAACCAAACTGCTGCTGTTTCTTCAGGAATCAACAGAGCAGAAAAAGTTACCATTTGATGGCATGTTTTCATAAATATTCTAGAAGCTCTCATGTATTTTTCAATTAAAATACTCAATGGGGACAACAACAAAAAAAGAAAAGCTTAAATAAATACAGGTACTCCAATCCTTCTGAGCTTTTAAATATACATCTTATAAAGTCACCCCCATCAACAATGCTTTCTTTACTGTTTTTGAGGTACACCACTTCTCTCCAAGCTTTCAAAAGAATGGGAATAATATTTCAGTGTTCAGAAAGAGCAATTGAGAGGCAAGAATTCAGTGCGGCTTTTTTCTGACTTCATTTTCTATTAGACAGAATATTGTATAATATTTTTGCTGAGTAAAACTCTAACCAGGCTTAAAAGCTGTTTTTCCTACCAGATCAAAAATAGGAACCATTACTGATACAGAAAAGAGTTTTGGCCTTTTTGAAAGTACAATATTGTGGGCATCTTCAGAAGAGGCTTTGGAGTAGTTTGTTGCCTAGAGCTGTGTATTTTGATTTTGTCTGCTAAAATCAAGGCTTTAGAATGTTGGAAAAGAAACAGGAGAAAGGGAAAATGGTAAATTAGAAATTCTTGCCTCCTTGTTCCTCTTGAGTGATGATGCCTCACACAGTAGTAGGGAAAGGTGGTTTGTCTACATAGGATATCAGGAGATCTGGATTCCCTTGTCAGTTCTACCAGGAATATCTGTCCTGCTCCAGGGTAAAAATGATCCAGCCTGGAGATGGCAATGATCTTTACTTGGTGTCAGAAAGACCTGTTCATTCTTGTGTTTAAAATGCTGTGAGCTTCTGGGCTTGTTGCAGTGATTAAGTTGTCTTCTGTTTGGGCAGGTCTTGCCTTGTTCAACTGCAAGTCCCTCTGAACACCTGGAGAACTGCTAGAGCACTAGGGTTAAAATAATAAATGAGTCCCCTGTAGCATTTATCAGCTCACTTCTCTGGGGCTTTTTTAGATTATTCTAATTAGGATATGGCTCTCATGACTCACTGCTACTGGGAATGAAATATCTGGAACAACACTTAAGTTTCTTAACAGGAAAGATTTATTTTTCTGCAATGAGGAAACAAAAGATATGTAAAATGATATAAGAATCACAAACATCTGGGGCATGCTGACCTCACAGATTTCAGCCAAGCTCTGCTCCATTAGTTATTTTGACAGCACAGTGCTTAATTCCAAGTTTTTAGAAACAATATTTCCAGGTTAAGGCTCCCACATGCTTTGTTTGATGAGTATGATTTCACTATAATTCACCACCAGCAGAGAGTGGTCACATCCAGCCCTGAAGTGAGTGACCACAGATAACAGACACTTAGAAATCTTGCAAAGTAAAACAAATTTTCTCTGTGGAATAAAATTGTCTGTGGAAAAATGGATAAATTATGGGATAGATATTTATAGGAGAAACTGCAGTTGAATTTTTCTAATTGATGGGAGTTCAACCAGTGCATTCAGCTGAAAACAGGAGTGTTCGTAAAATTAGAGCTAATCTGTGGCTCTTAGTGCTGCTCGTGTACTTGACAGAGCCCGTGGATAAGAACGATTCTCCCATCACAAATGCAGTCACAAAATAAACAAAACAATTTTTGAAGAGGAATGTTAGGAGAAAGCTACTGTGACATTAAACTCTTAATCTAAGAGCAGTCAGGAAATGGGAGAGTATCCATGGGAATAAGAGGATTTACAAACATGACCTGAGGAATTCTGCAGATGGAGCTGGATTCCTTCTTGGTAAGACTCATTAAAGAGTGGAAGAGTATCCACAGGAAAGGCTGAAAGAGTGAGACAGGAGGAATCATAGTAAAGGAAATCTGATGGTCCTTGTGGTTTCAAACTCCTTGTATTAGATAAAAAGATGGGGGAAGCTGACAGAGCTGGAGAGAAACACTCTAAAGCAAATATGTTAAAGCAAAGGGCAGGGGAGAAACTGAACAATGTTGAAATCTGCAGCAAAATTCACACTGAATTTCATAGGAAGAGAATCTTTAGTCAGTACTATTGCCATTTATAACCAGTGCTGAATGTATTAGAATAACATGAAAGAATAAACAACAGAAGTGGCGCGTGGGGGCAAGTCATGGAAGTAGGAGTCATCATTAAATGATCATTCATCTCCTAGGTTCCTCTAATTTCTTCCACATTTTTACTTTTTGACTTATCTTACTCATCTGACAGTAGGTGCCTTTAATGGCTACAGTGAGCAGAGAAAAATAAGCAAACAAATTCTGCTGTGGAAGAAAAATGGCAACAAAGAAAGAGAATAAAGAAAAATGGCAACAAAGAAAGAGAATAAACCCATGTGCTGGAGCATGGTTAGAAGGGATCAATGCACACACACACACACACACAGAGTGAGAGAGTAGTCCTGAGAGCAAATATAGATCTCTAGATTTTTAGAGGAGGTGATCATAAACCAGCTTGGCTGTGAATATGCTATAAAAATTTTGGTTTATTTTTTAAAGTGTCACTTCATGATTATTAATGTAACTGTGCTGAAAACGTGCATAAGGCTTCATTAGAAGTTCTATTAAGTTTGGTTTTATTCTGATGATATAGGTTATAGAAGTCCAATCTCTCTTATCCTCTTATTTTTTCTTCAAACATGAATTTTCATGAGAGAGCAGAACAACTCAGTTCCAAATAGTGTTCTTATCTCTACATAATGTTATTATGCAAACTATAATCAAACTAGATGACAGTCCTCCAGACAAATCTTTAGTATTAAGAGCTTTCAAAGCTCCTGGGCAGATTGTTGTTAGAGGGTTAGTTAATTAAATGGAAGTTGGATTTTATTACTTTATATAAACAGCTAAGAGCAGCTGGAATGATGCTGGTCCACTGGGTTTTTTTTTCCTTTCGGTTTGACAAATATTAATTGAACTCATTGCTCCATGAAAACAGAAGGTTTCTTATGGCAACACAGTTGCTACAGAACATCAGGTAGCTATTGATCTCTTCTGTCCTTTACCCATCCCCAGGGTAGATGAGAACTTTGGGATGATGCAGTGTACTAGGTTTGGCTGGGGTAGAGTTCATTTTCTTCACAGTAGCTGGTGCAGGGCTGTGTGCTGGATTTGAGCTGAAAACAGTGTTGGTAAGTTGTAATGTTTTTGTTACTGCTGAGCAGTGCACAGAGTCAAGGCCTTTTCTGCTCCTCGCCGCACTCCACCAGTCAGGGTGCTGGGGCTTCACAAGGAGCTGGGGGGGCCCATATGGAATATCTGACCCTAATTGTTCACAGGGTTATCCCCTATTACATGGTGTCATGCTCAGCATGTAAAGCTGGGGAAAGAAGGAATGGGGAGATGTTTGAAGTGATGGCACTGGTCTTCCCAGGTGGCCATTGAACATGATGGAGTCCAGCTGTCCTGGAGATGACTGGACACCTGTCTGCCCATGGGAAGCAGTGAGTGAGCTCCTTTTTCTGCTTTTCTTGTGCAATCAGTTTTGCTGTAGTTATTAAACTGTCTTTATCTCAACCCACAAGTTTTCTCACTTTTACTCTTCTGTTCTCCCCTGAGCCCATCTGGTGGAAGTGAGCCAGTGGCTGAGTGGGGCTTGGTTGCTGTGGATAAACCACAGCATTCAGGAAACAGGAAATGCTTTTTCCCTTCTTTAGTTCTTAGAGGGAGATCACCATTGGGTGCAGGGTTCAGTATCACTTCTGCTCTGACATTTTTCCATGGATCTCACATAGAGGATTTTGGAGGGAAAAGTACACTTTGTGGCTGGTGGGGAACCCCCAGGTACAGGGGTGGCTCTGAGAGCCCTGCCTTGTCTTTCGGGGCTCTCTGGGCTGTCCTGCCTTGTCACACGGAGGGGGACACGAGCCCACGCTGGGGTGAAGCTGTGACTCGGCGGGGTCTGGCGGGCGCTGTCCGTGGTGCCCAGGCAGCGCTGTCCGTGGTGCTGGAGGTGCCGCTGTTCGTGGTGCTGCAGATCCTCGCTGTCCCCGGTGCTGCAGGCGCCGGCAAACCTCTTGCAAGGTGTTTAAACACCCCCTCCACTCACACCCCCTGCCAGCGAGGTGTTTCTCCGCGGTGCTACAGAGAAGTGTAGCATCATTTTGTCCCATCAAGTCTCATCTGTTGGGTTTCCTTGGCAGCCCCAGGCTAAACTGCCCGCAGGACCCCGAGGTGTGCAGTGACCCTGACTCCCGGCTGTTCAGGGCTGCAGGGAGCAGTAGGGACACTGAGTTTCTCCAGGGCTCAGCGTCCAATCTGCAGATGTTGCTGGCAGCCGATTCCCACAGTCTGCTCCGGCTTGGGGCACATATTTGTATTGCACTCTGCATCCCTTCAGGGCCTGTGAGCAGAGGAGAAATGCCAGTTTTTCTGGAGTGGTAGGAATTGTTGGATCTGATGCAAATCTGCCTGCATGCTTTTTCATTTTTATCCTTCTTTGCAACAACCTTTAGATCAGAGGCATTCAGATACCTTTTCCCAGGTGAGTTCTGAACGAGCTATAAAAACTAATAAGCACATTATACCATGACATGTCAGCAGTATTGCCTAAAACTGCAGTAATAAATAAAGAAGAAAACTTCTAGCTCTGATATCCCTAAAGACTTTGCTCAGAGGTTTGTCTGTTCGTTTGTTTCCCTAGTTCTGTCCACAGGAATGCTGAAGACAGCAGCTGTCTCTTACTGTAGCATGATAAAAGTTCATTTCAGTGGTGGGTTTACAGGAGAATCTGTATTAAAAATTTGGAATTCTGTTGCTGTCTGTCCAGTCAACTTGGTGATGGTCAGACTTGTTTGCCAGACCCTTTTTTTCAGCCAGTTCTGCTTTAGCATTCTCAAGCAACATATTCAACACAAATACCTCTTTAATCACCCGAATGTTCAACCTGTTTATCCTGTGCTTACTTAGAAATTAAAAACATCCCAACAGCCCCCCTCCCCCCCCCAAAAAAAAAACAAACCAAAAAAACCCAAACAAACCCAACCAGCACAAACACAGAAAAACAAAAAAATCCCTCATAACTGCACACTAAAATCCAGCATTAAAAAAATCAAACCAGCTTTTTCTTGATCATTAATTCCTGCGTGGGTTTGGCTATGAAAGAAAATATTAAGGGGCTGGGCATGTGGAGGAATCAAGGCTGCTTGTAGCAAGTCTCTCGGCAGCAATTTTGCAGGAAAGCAGATCAGAGAGAGAAGAATCAGTGACTGTATTGGCTGAAGTGCTTTGTGGCTGAAGTGATTTTACAGAATGTCTGTGCTGACCCTGCCTTTCTCTGTACTTTGTAAATCAGCTGCTCTGAGCAGGTGCTGAGACAAGCAACAGGAAAAGTTCATCTGGCAAATATTCAAGTGCTGTTCTAGTAGATCTTCACAAGTACTGCTGCAAGTCTTCCCATTTAAAAATGACAAAGAATACTAGAAGCATCCTAAGACTTAGTCTGAGCAGTGCCCATGTGTGTGGGTGTGTGTGTATATGAATTTTAAATCTATCTTTTGAATTCTATCTTCCTATTATCAGTAGGATAATGCTACTACATTCTGAAAAAGGTGATAGTGGAATTATTGTCAAGTAAGAGTGAGTGTAGTCTGAAGTCTGTGTTGATGAAGGATGGAAAGGAACCTCCTGAAACCCAAGTCCCATGCAAGCAGTCAGTCCCCATGCGTGTATTTTATCCCCCATAATACACTTGTTCAAAAGGCAAGCAATTCCACGGGGCAATTTGTTGCCCTCCAGCCTAGAAGAGTTCTACTTTCCACCCTAAATTTGCCCACAGTGAATTTGTCCTTTCATTAGTACTGTTCCTTTCTCTAAATAAGTGTTTTCCTGTCCTGGAGCTTACCATCCTCCCCAGTGCTTTTAAAGAATACGGTGCAATTCTGTTCTGGTGAATAGATGCTTATAGCAAGAAAATTGTCCAGAGGTTGTAAGAAAGCAGAGGCAAATTCAGCCTGAAAACTCTCACAGAGTAGTAGATTTTCTTTTGTTTGCAGTTCCAAATGCACTGCCTGCTCCTTTCTATAGACCCGCAACACAATTTATTTCATCCTAAGCCAAAGTGGAAATTCTTATTATGATGACCTTGATTCTGCCTTTTATGTCAAGTTTTCCTTCTATTCTGCCTCAGGGTTTCAAAGTTTCACTGCTTAATTGTGCAGTCAACCCCCATGTCATCTGTGATTCCAAAGTTGGTGTTTCTATCAAATTTACTTGGTGCAGTCCTGATTTTTGTGCTAACATGGTAAAATGAAAAGTGCCACCATGGCTGGTTGGTCCCAAGCAAGGTTCTTAAGAAGCATGAGAAGTTGCTGCCTTCTGGTCCAATGTCTTCACAGATGCTGCTGTTCTTTTCCTGCCTCACTGTTCTCAGGATATTTACTCTGGTAGAGATGATGGTTTCTCATAAGTTACGCAAACCCAAACTGAGAACTGCTACATATTCTGTGTTGAGGAAATCATTTTAACAGCATAGATAGAAAGTTAATTTTACAAAATTTTCTTTTGGTATCCTATTCTGTCTACTCTGTCTCGTATGCTTCTGTCCTTGAATCTAGTATAAAACCTACTATAAAACTGCTATCAGACTAAAGGACCTCCACTTTATGTGCTCTTTTTCAGCTGTAGTGAGTTATTTTAATCTGAATCCTGTGTTTATCAAAGTTTGATGCCTTGAATCAGAGAAAAGCAGCAGTAGCAACCAAAAAGCTCTTAGTCAACCAAAAAAACCCCTCCCAAAATAATAAACTAAAACCCCTTAGTTGTAAACATGGTTCTTAGAATTAAGGGACTGTGATGTCTCAGTCCACAGCAGGGACAGACAGGATGCATTTATATGATTAAATGGGAGAGAGACAAGCTGCCCTGACTTGAAATTTTTGTGTGAAATAAAATCATGTTCCTCAGCTGGCCAAAAGGATAATCTGGTAAAGGAACCTCTAGCTCGACATCATTCAAAATATGCAAAGCATCTGTTTTTATTATAGTCTCTGAAAGAACTGCCTGATCTGTTCTGCACAGAGCATTCCTGGAAGAATGTGAAAGGATTTTAAAAGTAGCTCTGTGGTGCAAGGAAAAGTTGTGTTTTATGAAAAAAAAACAAAAAACAATTAAACAGGAACACGCAAAATCAACACCTGAAACTGTGAGACTTTAATGAGAGAAGAAAATGTTTTGATATGTAAAGCCTAAAAGCAGCATCCAATGTCTGTGCTCAGAGTTTTAGAGTAGAGTTGGACAGGTTGGCATAAGAGATTATGAAAGCTCAGCTGAGAAACATTTCTGTGAAGGGCTGGTCTGGAGATATTCTCCATTGGCTCAAGGAAGACCAGGGTTTCAACCAGACGCTCATCATCATTCCTGTGTGTGACACTCTTTATACACCTGGAATGTCAAAACAGTTCTAATGTGACAGCAACGCAGTTTCTGTGACCTTTTCTCTTTTAATGAGAAAATTCTGCATGTGAAAAGGACTTATGGTCAGTTCAGGAAGGAAAGACAGCCTTGGAAATTATAAACAAAATTAATATTTGCAGTTTTAGAAGGGGAAAAGATGATTTCCTTGAGATAAACTGCTGGAATACTTTTTCTATTCAAGCTCCTAATAAATATTATCTTTCCAGATCTTGGCCGTGGCATACAGCTGAACTAAAGACATTTTCTGCCTGAAGCCAAAACAAACAGAAAATCGCTAAGAGAAATAGGTGGCAGCCTTCAAACAAAAGGTGTGCTGGTTACTGGTTTCAGAGGTGAAGAAAATAAATTTAAAGGCAGGGGAAGATGCAGGAAGATTGCCTGGTACAACTTGAAATACAAGAATATATAAGATTAGTTCTAAGACCTGAGCATTAAGGTGACCTTGAAGATTTTTGAGATGATCAATTGTTTTTAATTTTTCTCACATAGATAAAGAAAAAATTAAAAAAATTACAAACACAAACATTTTTCTCATAGGAATATAATAAGGATATTTATGGGATCTACTCTGCAGCTCTTGGGAATGAAACAAAAAAATTCACTTACTTAAAAATGAAATTTTAAATTATTATGTTTGCAGTGATATTACCATGAGGCTTCTTTGCTAGCAGTAGCCTTGCCATTCCAGTAGGATGAGGGCATTTTACATATGCCCCCTTTCATTTTCCTGTGTGTTTTGGCTTCTAAGAGAGGCCATGTCCAAAGCCAACTGCAATCCTACTTTAAACCAGGCCGTATTTTCTCCCACATCAAATGGAGCAGTTGAATTCATGGGTGTCAGGAATTTTGCAGCATGCTGCTTATCACCAAGCAGTGTGGCTGTGCTGGTTGGTGGCAGCAGCTGGAATCCTCAATTTCCTTGCCTCTTTGCAACCTCTACCCTCAGGTCCGTCTCCTATTCTGGATTCAGGTAGGTAGAGATAAATAGGTACCATAATCCCCCGGGTCCCATCCAGCTCAGACCGGCAAGATTGGACTCTGAAGTGGGTTGTAACATCCCATCTTTAGTCTGGGTCATGGGTAGGTTACTGTGGCCATGAAGTGAAGGATGACACTCCTGAGCAATGGGGCTGGATGCTCATTCTCCCCTCGGGCTGGGATTGCATCCGTGTTCCAGTCCATGGCACAATCCAACCCTGGATGCAGCAGCACAGAGTCAGCACTTGCCATTTTTGAATGTCCCACTGTTCACAGCAGAATGTCTGTGGTCACAACAAGGGCAACACAAGATTAGCTTCTCCTTTAGGATTAGGGAAAGGAGTAGGACAAAAATGAAATTTATTTAAACTTCTGATTTATGTCAAATGACATCAAATCCAAAGAAGGATATGGTTTTGCCCGTAGGCTCATAGAAAATACTGGGTTAATATTTCCTCAGTATGACTGACTAGGACACAAACCGTAATTTAAAATTGTGTCTAAGTCCCCTGAGTGCCTTGCACAACCTAACAATATTCTCTGCTCTGAAGCACTCAGAAGTTACGCTGCTCCATGGATAATTTTTAGTTTCCCTAGCTGGTACAGATGGATGCAGTGGAGTTTCACTCTTTTTCACCAGCTGAGGTCCTGGCCCCGGGTTGAAATGGAGAATTAAGGGAGAATTAGAACAATAGACAAGAGCTGAATGAGGATGTCTAATTAAATGTTCTATAAGCACTTATCCTGATTTTTTTGCTTTCTGACGACTGAACCAAGCAAAACAACTACAGATTATTTTACAGACCGGTTAACACTTGTTGTCTGGTACAGAAAAGGTTAAAAAATCAAGCACAGGAATGAAGAAACACCCCAAGTCTTTTTGGGTAGCTGCAATATTAGTAGCAGTCTGCTGTAATTCTCTGCAGGTAAACCCTTACAGCTATCCTATTTGATGCTAATATTTCCTTTGAGATACTCACACATGTTTGTTTACTTTTAAAGACATGTAAATCCTACTGGAAATAGTCATAAGGGATGAGCAAACATTGTAGCACCAGTGGAAAATAAATTTAAATAGAATAAGATCCTTTGTGCTACAAGGTAAATGCACATTTCTAATCCTAGCTTCATTCACAGGTATATAGCTGAGACCCTCTAGTGGCATAAACATTTATTTGCCTTCAGCATGTGATTAAAATTCTGTTTCACAGTTACATTATAGCAACAAAATTACAGGTAGTATTTTTGGACACTGGGGGCTCTGGCAAAGTGAATCTGGGATTAGATACTGTGCAGGCTCATGTTAATGAATGTAAACTGATTTTCAGCTGTGAGGGGCAATTATAGATGCACTGGAAGGAGAGGGGAGTTTTTGAAAGGATATTCTAGAACTAATTACTATCACTAAAAAAAAAGCCACGCAAAGAGCAACGTAATACCCAGGACAGCCAATAGGGATAAAAGCTTAAACACAAACCTGTCATGACCTAGTAGTGAAGACTGTTTAAAAACAGTGATCTCCACTTAGCTTGTAAATGCGCATCGCCCTCTTTCTCACTCATATATTCTCTCTCTTTCTCTCTCTCTCTGACACACACACACACACACACACACGCTCCTGGATTTGCAGAAGACAGACATCTAGGGCACTTCTTGGCATCCACAGGAAAATCATATGGGATTAAAACCCCACAGCAGTAAGTACTCACTGCATTAAATGTTTATTAAGTGGCATGCTGTCAAAAGCTAGATTTAATGGTAAATACAGGAGGACTTTAATGGGAATTGGTTGTATTTGATTTTTTCTTAGGAATTGCTGAAAGCTGCCTCTTGAGGATTGCGAGTTCACCTTTTGCATTTACAGCTGCTTGTTTAGCATCCATGTGGTAACCTCTGGACAGAGATCCATTCATTATCCCCACTGATTGAGTGCGGGAGCAGCGCAGTGGTAACTACTTCACTCAGCTGACGGCAGACAACAAAAGGAGGAAAATGATGAATTCGGACAATTTAACCTCCCAAAGCTTCCTCTCTGCGATTCACAGCAACACCAGCAATTTATTCTCAGGGCTCCAGTTTGTTCAGTCCTTCAAGCCACTCATCATCCCCTGCTACTCGCTGGTGGTTTTTATTGGCGTCATTGGGAATTACCTCCTCATTTATGTCATCTGCAAGACAAAAAAAATGCACAATGTCACCAACTTTCTGGTAGGCAATCTGGCTTTCTCAGACATGCTCATGTGTGCCACCTGTGTGCCCCTGACCCTGGCCTATGCCTTTGAGCCCCGGGGATGGGTGTACGGGCGCTTCATGTGCTACTTTGTTTTCCTGATGCAGCCTGTCACTGTGTTTGTGTCTGTCTTCACCCTGACTGTCATAGCTGTGGACAGGTACTGTGCCATGGTGTACCCGTTCCGCAGGAGGCTCACCATCCCCATCTGTGCTTACATTCTGGCTGCTATTTGGCTGCTGAGCTGCACTTTGGCTGCCCCAGCGTTGGTCCACACGTACCATGCAGAGTTCCCAGAGCTGGACTTCTCCATCTGTGAGGAGTTTTGGTTCCACATGAAAAGAGACCGCTTGGCTTACGCCTACAGCACCCTCATCATCACCTACGTGTTGCCTTTGGCTGTCATCTCCCTGTCCTACCTGAGGATCTCAGTCAAGCTGAAGAACCGTGTAGTGCCAGGTAATGTCACCCAGGGCCAAGCTGAGTGGGACCGTGCCAGGAGGAGGAAGACTTTTCGCTTGCTGGTCTTAGTGGTGGCAGCCTTTGGAGTCTGTTGGCTGCCCCTGCACATCTTCAACATGATAAAGGACATCGACATCAGCCTGATTGACAAGCAGTACTTCAACTTCATCCAGCTGCTGTGCCACTGGTTTGCTATGATGTCTGCTTGCACCAACGCCTTCCTCTATGCCTGGCTCCATGACAGCTTCAGGGGAGAGCTGAAAAAAATGTTTGCCTGGAGGAAGAAGAAAATTGGACCCGCTACAAACTGCATTATGGCCAGTGTGGTGCTGTGAATGAGAGCTGGTGGGAGTGCACCTCCTCTGTACATTTACATTGTAAGTCTTTTCCACTTTTAATTAGTCTTCATTCCTGACATTTGCCCTTAGGGCTCAATTACAACAACACAAGTCCCATGTGCATCTTCCCCACCACCTCCACTTCTAATGGGGAATGACAGGCAGATGTCATGCCTCAAAAATATCTTTATTTGTTTGATTGGAGTTAGAAGGCAAGGAGATGTCAGCACAATAAGATACAGGGGTCCTTCCTATCTGTTTTGGATATTACTGTCAGTACAGAGATGGGTTTTGGGGACAAAGAGAAGCAAGGATGAATATGAAACCTAAATATCTCAAAGAGGTAGTGTTCTGGATTGTGTAAAAATTAAATCTGTGTGTCTTCCCAGAGCCCATTCCTTTGCACAGCCTCTAGGGTAGAGGACTCACAATATTCCTGTAGTCCTTTTTGGGTTAGGGCCATTGTCTCATGTAGCCCCAATTCACTGACTCTACTGCAAGTCAGCTGCGCTGTCCTCACAGCGTTGTCAGCACTGAGGTGATTCCACTCTTTCCTTAAGGAACTGATTTTGACATGTGGCGCTCTTGCCATGAGCTTTGATCCCCAGAGAGAGACAGAGGCTTTGGCACTGCCCTTCTGGAGGTGTCTGTTAAGAGACAAAAGGCTGAAGGGGCTGTGGATGTTAAGCCAAGCACGAGCATTGCACGGCCAGACGAAGAAAGAGCTGCCAAACTGAGCAGAGGGGCAGGCACTCTCCTTTGGAGGAGTCTTTTGGGAAGAAACAATTTCCTTTGACATTCACCTTTCAAAGGGAGTTAGAAGCTATAATCAACCTAATGGTTTCTAGTTTCTTCCTCCCTGAAAATATCTGAGACAACAGTTAAGTGTGCAGGACAGAGTTCTGACAGCACAGGTTGATTCTGAGAGGTTTCTTCCAACCCGCTCAGCTGGAATCTGGTTTAGCACAAGAAACTTCCTGGTACTGAACTGAGATCAGCCAGGGAAGCAGCACAATCCAGGGGCAGTTTCAGCCATGGTCATTCAGCAAGGGCATTTTTGTGACCACACCTGGTCATGGCCAGAGAGGTCTGTGCTGGGGGCGATGCAAATGGGCATGAGGGGAGAGGGAAAAAAGAGAGGGTGGTTGCTTTAGCTGGTGAATGTACTCCTACAGTGGAACTGTGAATATCATTTTGCTCATTGTGTTTCAGTAAAATCAATCTGATTAAAAATCCCCCAGATCCATACGCACACACTGGGAAAAGTGTTGGGAAAACATTTGAAACCCCATTTCACGAACTTCCTAGTATTTCAAGTTGTTCTTCTGCTGGTAATGAGGACGTTAAAAGGTGATTGCAGAGGCACTGAATGAAGAAGGTCCATTTAAAGTGGGCATTACTTGCATTCACTCTGTGATTATGTGTGTCTGCCTTGCTTACCTCAATTTAAAGGTTTGAGTGACCTTCTAAAGCATGTTTTGCTTTTGCTGAATTTCAGGAAATGTTTTATCCTTGGAGCTCAATATAGCAAGTCACTGGAATAACTGGTCACTTTGAAAAGGCAAAAAGCCCTTTTCCAAACAAACCAATCTAATTTTCAAAGCTTTTCAATCTTATTTTCAGGACTCTCTTAAAGAGCACAGAGAGCAGGACACAAAGAGAGCACTGAAAACAACAGTGCAAAAAGCAGCTTCAAAAAACAAAAAAATCCTGATTTTTAGAGATTGTTCTTCTGTGGAATTAAGTAAATTCAAACTGGTAATTTTTCAGTTTGTAAAGGTTAATTAACATCGAGGTGGCTCATAATGTCTACAATCTCCTGCACTAAATACAGACAGTGCTGTCATCCAGAATGGTGCAAAGCCCAGTGGAGTTTTCCCAGACTTCCTTAACCACAGCAGTGCTGGGATCATTTCCTCCTTACCCATCATCTTTTTTCCCATATGTGCCACCACTGCGGTTTGACTTATTCATGTTCTCTTGAATGACAATGGCTGGAGATGGTGACTGCAGAGAGCTGCATGAAGCAAACAAGGATTTCTCTCTCTAGATGATTTTCCTTGAGACAGGAATGCAGGGCTGTTCAGTGTTCCCACAGTGATGGATGCACTGGGAATATCTCACTTCCAGCTGCCTCTGGAGCTGCTGTTAGAGCAGTGCCAAGGTCTGGCAGCTCCTGGAGATGCCCAGCACAGCTGGTACCCTCATCTAAGTGCTGGCTTAACCTGTACATGCCTTGATTCTGTCAAGATGCAGATTTGCAGCAGAAATCTCACAGCCTGCCCTTGCTTCTGGCCCTCCTCGTGAGGTTTTCAGATGCCCCCTGAAATGATCTGCATTCCCTAGCTGTGGGTTCCCAAAGCTCCTTCTCTCTCCTCCACAGTGGTCCTGTAATGCCATTTTTCCAGGCTTTGCCTGCACAAAGGAGGTCCAGCCCTGATTTTGAGGACTGAGGTGTTCCATAGGGTAGGGAACAAAGCACAGCCACCTTCAGTGAGCCTCGGTTCTCTGAATTGAGACCCAAGAATCACTGCCCAATTTAATTACTGGTTTTTCTGATATCCAGAGTAATAAACAATAATAAGATTTAGAGGCACGTTGATGCACTTCTGTAATCCAGTTATGCAAATAAATATATTGAAATCTGTCATGTGAAACGTGTTTGCTAATCTCCACCCCTCCCCAGGGAACTGTTGTGGTTCCTGGAAGGATCAGGCCTCATCACTGAGGTAATTTTGGTGATATACTTTTATATTGGAGTTTAAGAAATCAGAGCATGCTTCTATTTTGTAGACTGGCCTCGTTGAAAAGTTGATAAAACTGTTAATTGCTCTAGTGCTTGATCAAACATTAGCTACTCCCTGTGGTCAAAAGTGGGGCTGGCATTAAAAGGCAATGTACCCAGGAAACACATAGGAAAGTGAGTCAGTGTTTGATCAGGAATGAGACTAGAAAGTGACCAAAGGTCATTAGAGCTGAAATCAGGCAGCCAAAGGAAAACAATCAAACCTTAGTTAGGGTCAGGTAGAGTTGATCTTTCCCCCACCTCAAGAGTATCTACTCAGAACAGTCACCAAAGACTAACTTGTCTGTGAAATGCATTGCTTTAAATAAATTTCCCTTGTTCTTGGCTGAAGAAAGCTCAGACCTGTATTTGCACCATGTCTGGGGATTGGCAGATTGTTTGGGTGGGCAAAAGCAGCTCCTGCCACAGGGTCATTACTCACAGGAGCAGGGCGAGTGTTTCACAGCTGATAGACAGGAAAGCTGGTGATTTTCATACCTGCTGAACAAGAGATACTCTGTATGGTTTTAATTGAGCAAATTTTGCTTGTTGAGGTGTCAATGGTGAGTTATAATTAGCTGTCCAAGGTGATAAAAGCTGAAAATGGTGCTTTTCCCCTGCTGCTGCTGGGGAAAAAAAAGTGCAAACTCGGAGAGAACTGTGCAATGCATCAATCAATCTGCCCACCAGACGAGAAAAGGGTAGGGACAAAAACAACATGCTGGTGGTAAAACCACTGCCATCTTGGCCATTTCTGCATGAAGAAATGTAGCACAAACTTTTACTTTCAGCACTCCCCTCTTGCTGACCACTATCTTACTTTTCTCAGAAAAAAATAATCTCATTCCTCCTCCTTACTCTGGAGAAAATGTTGCTCAGGGGTCAAAACAAATATTTCTGCCTCATGGAAAGCATACAGAAAGGGAGACCTTCCTAAAGGGGAAAGGGCTTTCTAAAATGAAGAACATTGTTTTTTCTCTTTCTGCAAGACACACAGGCTCTGAACTGAACCACTTTGCTGTGTGAGTGTGCAGCTGGCCTGGTCTGACACTTGGAGCTCTGGCTTTCATGTTTACATCGAGTAAATACCTCTCCCCTTGCTCAGTGACCTCATTTTGGGTCACAGCCGTCACTAGCTCTGATCCTTTGTACCTGATTTCCCTCCACAACAAGAAGATACTCTACTGAAAGTCCCAGAGAGGAGCTGCAGATGCTTCTGAGGTATCCATCCTGTATTAATGGG
Source organism: Rhipidura dahli (assembly GCA_013399225.1). Lineage (NCBI taxonomy): Eukaryota > Metazoa > Chordata > Aves > Passeriformes > Rhipiduridae > Rhipidura > Rhipidura dahli. The sequence continues at coordinate 488,149 of VXAC01002366.1, read as the reverse complement.
ACTTTTCCTTTGAAAATCATTATCACAATCCCTTTCTCAAGAGCAGGTTTGAAGTCTATTCTTACCAGATGGGACAGGCTTCCCCAGGCTGATTTCAATCAAATTTTGAGTTATGTGCTTCTCTCCTAACCTCCCCCATACTATTGAAACCATTGATCAGCTACTCAGTAGAAGCAGGAGCCTCAAGGTTGTTACCACCTGAAATTAGAAGTATTTTCATTTTCTTGGCACTCCCTGGGGGAGAAAAAGACATCTAAGTGCTCTGTCTTTTAGGAACTCACACAGGATTACACAGGGATTGGATATCAGGTAAAATTTCTTCACCAAATGGCTGGTCAGTCATTGGCACAGGCTGCCCAGGGCAGTGGTGGACTCACCGTTCCTGGAAGGACTTAAAAGATGTGTAAATGTGGCACCTGGGGACATGATTTAATGGTGGGCTTGGCAGTGCTGCGTTAACTGTTGGACTTGATCATCTTAGAGGTGTTTTCCAAACTAAATGATTCAGGACTAGTTACTAGATGGTCAGGCTGCCTCCCTACAGAGCAAAAAGTGAGGAGGTATGGGCATGAAGCTCAAATATATCTCATTGGGGGTTATGCCCCTTTGGGATCTATAAACTTACTGTCTTCACCAAGAAGCAGATAGGAGTGACTTTCCCTTTCTACTGCTTGCTTTGTCAAATTAGGTTAATGAAGCTAGTAATTTATAGAAATAATAAAGCACACACTCAAGAGCTCCCTGATTCTTGTCTCCAGCCCATTGGAAATCAATTTGGGATAACTGCTATCTATTTGCAGCTGGCTAGGATCTCCATCCATCTTGCATCTTGTTTATGTTAATCATCACATTGTAATTGTTTGTATTATTGTTTAATTTCTGCAGGAAATATCCAAAAGAAAATGATGGCTTGAATCCCTACACCTACATTTCCTACAATTCCTACATTTCCATGAGGTGCTGGAAACAAGCAGCAGCAAGAGAACTGCAAAGAGAAGCTTGCTGTTTTCCAGTGTGGAGATGGATTCTGCTTCTCCTTCTGAGCACAGTTCTGGGTTTCCTTCTGCTGGAAAGGCAGCCTGTGGCTCACAGCAGCAGGAGTGGTTTCAGTGCTGTGGTTTGTGAGAAGCTGGGCTGGGTGTGGGGCTGAGGAGCACTCAGTGCAGCTCAGGCTCTCCCCAGCAGCATCACCCAGAAGGGGTTGGGCTCAGCTCGAGGCATCTGTGCTCTGGGGAGGCTGAGCAGCTCGAGGTGTTGTCTCTCTTTCTATGGCTTCTGAGCCACAGTGAGATGTGTTTGTTTGCTCCATCACACCCTGCAAGACAGGTGAAAATGTGAGAGCAAATGGCAGAGGAGCTGTGGTGCACTGTCCCACAGCCTGAGCTTGTGAGCTGCTGCATTCAGGAGTGGGAAGGGGAAGTGGCAGACTCAGCCTGTGCTGTAAACCAACCCCACCTTGGGCTCATGGTGGCAGAGCAGGAAAGAAAGAAAAAAAAATAATATTTTTAGACTTCAAGCCAACAATAACCAGCCAAAGGGTAAATCTGAAATCACTCAGAGGCTGTTCCTGTACGGGTGTAGGAGCTACTCAAGCCTTCTTGTGAGTGTGGTCCCTCATTTGTGGCCTGTCAGCTTAGTGTATTTGCTTTCTGGTATCATTCTTCCCTACCCTCAGCCCCTCAGTGCAACAGGGGCAAAAGACGGAACATGAGTGTGAGGTCCATGCACACAGAGGAATTGAGGGCAGATGCACTTGTGAAAGGGATTTTTTTAATAAAAATAATTGAAAGGTTGGGGATGGAGTTCCAAGGCAAGTGTTCAACCCACCTACTCCTCAGCCACTAGAGGAAATAAAATGAAAATAATTCAAATGTCACATGCAAGAGTTAGCTATGAGCTAAATAACCAATATATACTACATACAAAGTATTTCAAATCATTAACAAGAAAAGGCTTTCACCATTCAGCTTTGGAATGATTTCCCCTTGATTATTGGATCACTTAAAAATTCAGCATCTGTTGTTAATATGCATAGATTAAAACAAGTAAAAATAAATTTGAAACCATCTGAAGCACTAGACAGCATATGGCAGACCTGCTTAATCTTGACAAGTCAATAATATTATCATTGTGAATCACTTCTTCATTAAAACATGTATTAATATCTGCTGTATAAAATAATGTTTATTTGTAAAAGACTTTAGTGCCACCCATGCAATTGTCACTTGTCACAGCTAACTCTAAATTGCTTTGATAATATCCCCTCTTGGAATATTGCCACAGACTGAGGACAGAGGAAATACAAATCATCACCTGTCAAAGCTCTGACAACATCACAGACAAAGTGCAGGGAAGGTTTTGAAGACCTGTGTTTTGCTGTAGTGACAAAAATATGGGTTTCTTTGCTTTTAAAGTATGTGGAAAGCACTGTTCCAAACAGTTCTGACCCCAAAAAAGCTTGCATACAGCGTCTGAGAAGATCTGCATTATTTCATAGTTCTTAACATTCTTTGTTTATTGCTAAATGAAGGAACTATTCCTGTGAATTAGTTTGGAATGGCACTGCCCACCTGTAAATGCTGCCTAAATGTCTGTAATACCTGAAAATATTTAGGGATGGGGGGAGGACATAAAAGAAGTGGGGATTTAAAGCCAGAATGCCTGGACCCTGGAATCATTAAATGGTTGGATAAAGGCATCAGAACACTGAAAAGTTGTCTTTCAATTTTGTGCCCAGTGGGTCTCTTGCTCCTGTTGGCATTACTTCATCTATTTCCTCTTGCACTGAACACCTAAAACTGGCATGTGAGGACCACCTCAGCTTCAGACCATGTCATGTGTCCTCTGCAAACCTGGGATCTGCCTGAGCAAGGAGACAAATCTATACTAATTCCTTTTCTCCCTTTTGAATGAGAAGGTATCAAAGCTTGTTTTGTGGTTGTAGATGGTGTTTATTGTTTCCTCTCTATCCAGGCCCAGAGCCATTCTTAAGGAGAACTGAGTTTGTTCTGAGAGAACAACATTTGCAGTTGAAAAATCCATTTGACACTTCCTCATTGCCTTTTTTTCTTTCATTGCTCACAAAGATTTTGTGTTTTCCAAGACTTTCTGACATTTGAAGGTAAGCTGACTGATAGAAAAATCCCTGATTAATCTTTTCCTTCCATTCTTAGAAACTGAATATATTTTCTCCTCTCCAGTTTTCTGATGCTTATTTACGTCCCATGACTTCCCTAAGATAACCCCAAGTGGTTCTGACATTAATTCTGTCTCATTCTTCTGCAGCATCTTGGGACAAAATGCATCAGGCTCAGGCAGTGTGGAACTCCCCAGTTCTCTGGTGCCTCCTTGTGCATTTCCATGGAGGCAGTAACCCCAACATGAAGGCAATTAAAAAGGGGGCTGCAGGCTCACAAACAAATATGAACTCAACATGATGTTGGCACAATTCTGTTCAGTTTGCTTCACCGTGAGAATCCTGTATGTTTTTTAGTCAGTTCCAGCGGATGTGATGCAGATGTTTTACTCATTTGAGTAATTGAAATAATTAAAACTGCCTTAAGACCCAGTGCTTTGCAATTATGCTTTCAGAAGAGCTTTTCTTCTCCTGACTTTCAAGTGAACAAGTTTCCTTACACATTTCCAGGTTATTAAGTATGGAACCACAGATTCTGGCACTTGGGGCATCACAGATAGGAGACACCTCTTAAAATACCCCAAAGTGCATCTGTTTGCTGTGCTGTGATGTACAGCAGTCCTTGGTTGTGTCCTCGGTGCACCGTGAGCTCTCAGAGCTCTGTGTTTGTGGAGTGATGGATGCTCTTCCACTGCCACCTCCTGGGCATGACATGGGGGACTCGAGAGATGTGGTATTAAAAGCATTAAATGAGCTTGAAAAGATCCTGAATCAAAGGCATAAATCTAACTTTGACCATGAACTCTTGACATTTTGAGTCTTTCCCTTAACCCTTTGACCCCAAAGCACAGCAGTGCTGGGGCTGCAGACAGAGACACCCTCAGCACCAAAAGATGACAGAACCCTTCTGAAGATTTGCCTAGAAATTACAGATTTTGAACAGTGTTTAAAATATTCAACTTGACACTTGAAAAAGGTTACTCATAACTCACCAGGAGTGGGGGGAAGGCTGGGGGAGGGGGCTGCATAAATATGAACCCCTCCATCCACTACAGCAGAGCCCAGTTAGGTCTCTGCAGACATCCCCCTCTGACTTGGACACACTGGCTCTAATGATGACTTACATTTAATTAAAACTTTCAGAAGAAGATGCTTGATTAATGGCCCAGGAGACCTTGAAAATAGAGTCATTCCTTCAAGAGGAAGGTAATTAACTTTTTTAATCAGTGGGCACTGACCTCAAGGTCTAGTGAAGGGAGTCATCAGCAAACACACTCCCACAGATACAGACCAGATACAGACCTTCTGCATTACTGGAGACCCCAGGGAAAGGACTGGGAGCTGGACATGCTACACCCCAACCCGAAGAGCTGCTTCACCATCTCATCCCACTGCCTGGCTGGGAGCAGTCTGGGCCACTGCCCTGGGGCAGAGACACCTCGTGCTTTTTCCTGCCTCACCTCTGATGTGAGCAAAGCTCTGGCTCTTCTCATCTCACCCTGTCTCAAAAAAGGGAAAAACACCCAGCTTCCAATCACAGACAGCATCAGTCTTCAGAGAGAACTCCTTAGCAGCCCAGACTCCCCTCACTGTCCTACAGGGAAGACCCTGGCAAACAAACTCAAACATCAGGACTAAAGGCTTTCCCTTGGCAGATACAAACAGTTCTGCAGCACAAACCTCAACTTCTGCTTTCTTGTTCCTCACCTGGCAGAGGTGGGGATGCCAGGCAGGGACAGTTGATCAGGCCTTGTCTGAGATTACAGTGAACTCTGCCTTTCATGGCCTGCATCCTAAACCTGCTTTCTAATTCCCTGGAGGAGAGGGATTTACACTTTCAGTTTTATCTCCAGTGGGTTAATGGTCCATTACTGTCAAAAGGAGAGCTAGAAGTAAAATCCTACAGGATTTATGTTAAGTAAAACCCAAAATCTGCAGAGTAGAATGTACCAGAGGGAGGGCAGAGGGAACACACAGAGGTGTGTTGAATGTCCTGAGTGCTGTGACACTTGTGCCTGTATTGCCACTTGGTGACAGCTCTACAGCAAGGCAGCTTGGGCTGCAATTGTGATGTGCTGAGAAGAGAAGGTGTCAGTGTCCCTGTGCTGCTCAATAAAAAGAGCTGGAGTCTGATTCAGTCCTGCCCTGCTTCGTACTTCTCACTTGCCCATGAAATTTTTTCCCTTCTTTTCTACATCTTTAATACAATTTTTACTAAGCTAAATTGAATCAAGGGTTTTGGAGGATTTTCACAACAATTCCCAGACTTTTTCTTCCTTTAAATGGATTTTTTAGAAAGAATCTTCCATTTAAGCACTACTGTATAGAAAATTGAGGGAAACCCAAGTATCCCTCAAACACATGAACTAGGAGGGTTTTTAGTGCTAATTTTGTGCGTGACCTGATCCTTCTGTCTTCTGTAGAAGGTTATACACATTCTGTAGGGGACACATCAGAACCCCCCGGCTGCATTTCTCTCTCTGGTGCTGCTTCTCCCCTGAGCCCGGCTGTGGGGACAACCCAGGCAGGGTTTGTTCCATCATGTCACCACCTGGCAGAGGTGTGCGAACACCCGCGGAGCTGCCCCAGCCCCGGCTCCCGATGGGGAACGAACCGCGAGCCCCGCGCTGGGGAGCGATGGATGCTCCTCCAGTGCCACCTCCTGGATGCGACCAGGGCGGCTTGAGCCACGCGGGAAGAAAAACCTTACAGGACCTTGGAAAGATGTTAGGGCAAAGAAAGGCAAAAATTCAATTGCCTGTTCATTCCTGACAAGCAAAAGCCGCCCTCACTTTAGATGTCCCCTGTTGGACAGCGCTCTAAATGTAATAATTTTTGTATAGACCTCTAATTTTTTAGTAGTCTGAGACTTTAGTTAAAATCTAATGCTATGGGCTAGATGCTGTGAGCTAAAGGCATTTTCAGTTTCACACAGCTCAGTGTTTACAAAAACACAAACTGTGATGTTAATCTAGAAGTGAAGGAAAGGTTCAGACCTATCAGACTGGCTCTGTTCCCTGGCTAGGCAGAGCAGGAACATTTTACACCAACATAAACAACCTACTGTAAAAATTGGGATACATTTTCTAGTTTTCAAAGTTCTAGGACTCGGTCTATATTTTAGTGGTGGGTGGTTTTCTGTTTTTAGGTTTTTTGTTTGTTTGTTTGTTTGTTTGTTTTTTACTGCAATTCCCTATGTTGCTTCAGATGTTCATCAGGAGCCTGCTGAATGTTCTAACATGAAAAGAGTTAGGAGGGACCTTCAAGGCCATCTAGTTCCAACCCTCTGCCATGGACAGAGACACCTTCCACTACACCAGGTTTCTCTAAGTCATGTCCAATCTGGCCTGAAACACTTCCAGGGATGGGGCAGCCACACTTCTCTAAGCAACCTGTGCCAGGGCCCCAGCACTCTCATAGGGAAGAAATTTTTCATTATGTGTAATCTAAACCTGCCCTCTGTCAAAGCCGTTCCCCCTTCTCCCATCACTCCAAGCCGTTGTACAAAGTCCCTCTCCAGCTCTCTCCCCATTTAGGCACTGGAAGGGGCTCTAATATCTCCCTGGAGTGTTCTCCAGGCTGAATACCCCCAGCTGTCCCCCAGCCCCCATAGCAGAGGTGCTGCAGCCCTCTGAGCCCCTCTGTGACCTCCTCTGGACTCCAGCACCGCCCCAGAGCTGGAGGCAGCAGTGCCCAGCCCTCCAGCAGGCTGGAGACAGAATTTCAAATCATAGCGCCTGTCTCCAGCAGGTGTCAGCGGAAGCTACAGAATGGAGAAACACCACTAAAGTCAGCCTTTATTCGCCTTTCATTCCTACAAGGTGCTCCCTGGCCCGGGGACGGGAGGGAGTGCTCCATTCTACGAAGAAATGTTATTGCCAGCCAGGTTACTTAATTAATTTTTTCCTTCTTTGAAGTACAGCTCAAAATTTTGCAAAGTGACTTCAGAAGGGGCAACTGATGAAGCAGGTGTTAAATATTTATTGAAGGGACAGTAGACTTGTTTGAAACATTTGAATTAGTGACCCAATTCACTCAGATATTGCTACAGGGGGTTGAGGATCTCTGGCTTTACTCACTGGAGTAGTGCTTTACCCTGTACAGCACAAACATACAAAAGGGCAGAGATAAGGTTCTCTCAGCAGCTTAAATCCTGACATTTCCTAACATTTGAGTGCTTTAGATGTGACTGATGGCCCTGCAGTAGGGATTTAGCTGGCAGTCCCCAGGCTCATGGAGACAGGACTGTGAAGAAGGGCATGCAGGAGAAACTTTGCAAGGTTATGTGCAAGGTAATGGCAACTTTCTTCTGTTTCCCGAGGTATAACAATATTCTCATCTTAGTGCTCTGTTGTTAATGAGTCACATACACTGTCCTGGTGCCATCTGATGTCCTCTGAGCCCTCGTTTACCCCTATGCCTGCAAACACAGGCACATACCTAACTTTCAATTGAGGTTCCAAAAAGAATTAGAGCCTCCAGTGACAGAAAGCAATGGTGACAAATAATGACAGACTTGGAGTGATGAGCTGTAGAATGGTGCAGAGCTGGGGTTCAAGAGCTTTGGTATAGCTGGAGGCAACACATCTAAAAATCTACAGTTCATCTTCCTGGCTTTACTGAAATATCCACCTCCTAGGCACCAGGTTAAATTTGCACTGAATTCCAGCAGAGGCCGAGCTTCTGAGTACTTTTTGCAAGATTGGTGCCTGAATTCCATAATGCTGCAGGATGTATTCAGTGCAACACAGCTCTGCTGCCCTGCTCACTGGAGCCAACAAGTACACACTGCTACAAGGCACTGACTGGCTGAGAGCCGTGGGTTCCTCACCCCTGTGGAAAAAACAGGTTCAATGAATGTTTGTGAGAGGAAGGAAGAGATGAAGGAATATCAGTCATCTGAAAAAGATGCTCCACACTGAGAATCCTCCACTGTGTTTTTAAAGCATCCATTAAGAGATACCTCACTTGTGCAGAGCTACTCTCACCTGGGGAGAAATGTTTCAAACGCAGCAGCATTTCAGTGACACAATTCGAATAACATGTACCATGGGACACAAACATGCGGGGACTTTAAACCACTGATGTGGTGTGTTTCCCCAGAAAGTTTTGTTAAAAGAAGTTCCTACCCCATATCGCTTGAAGATCATGATGCCTCAGTGCCATTTCACAGGAATATTTTAATTTTGCTGAATATTAACAAGGGGTGAACCTATCTAGCTGGTGTGAATAAAATGTTTAGTGTGATGTTTTATTAACAGGTTCATCAACACACATTTGCAAAGCTTTTCATGATCCTCTCTCTGTTAATCCATCTACCTATTCAGAAATGCAAATTTTTTTAAAACATGCATCCATCATTGAATAATGACTCTAAAAGTCTTTAAAGACACTTGGACTAATACACAACGTAAGTTTCTATTAAGATCAAGTATTGCAAAATAAATTTTAAAAAAGGCTTAATCTCAATATCCATTAACTTAATTTACAATTCTCTAGCAAGAGAATCTCATGCTCATTTACTCTTATAATTAAAACTTTGTCATGAATTCCCAGCATCTTCATTTCTATTGTATTTTATTCAATATGTTGCATCAGAATTCAGAGGGAGAATTTATAGATTCTTGATGCATTATGTAAACTTTTTTGCTTGAAATAGACTCAATGAGGGTTACAGAAGTGATCTTTAAGAAAGATTCAATAAAGCATATGAGGAAATAATTTGGAGTTGACTGTAAATAAGAACCATTCTTACTCTCACACAGGAAATTGCTGTCACCAGTTTCCATAAAGCCAAGGAGCTGCTCTGTTGGTGTTTTACATCTCACATTCCTCTCTATACCCTGTGCCAGCCTTTGCTTTGGAAACAAGGTTTGTTTGCTAAAAATGGCAATGTGCCACTTCCAAAGTACTCGAGATTTTTCACAGGCTCCTTTCCAGGGACAAAAGGGATGGGGTTGGGGTGACAAAGGCAGGGGGAGCAGCTGTTGGTTTGGTGATCAAGTCAGCCAACAAAGGGCTGCTCCTTTCTTTAGGAGGGTCTTTCACAGGAGGTGCTACCCCTGGAAACACTGGATTGTGTTGCCCAGGGCTTCTGGGCCCAAACTGAGGTGTTTGGATACCTCCACGGTGCCAACATTTTGGGAATCATTAGAAACTGAAGCTTGACAACATTTTATATGTCAGAGCTTCACAGACACCCTCAAACAGGGAAGAAGTTAACTGTGGTCATGTGAATCACTAAAGACAATACCATGAACTTGAGGAAAGCCTTCCCCAGCACCAAACTTACACATCTTCCTTAGGCTCAGTGAGAGAAGGAAGAGTGGGGCCCCAGGAAGACTGGGGAAGAGTGTGACTCACCCAGGGAGGAATTTCAGGTGTGTTGTGCATCTCACTAAGGACACCAAAACAGCCAACATTGAATGAGTGAGTTATACAAGACACCAGAGGTAACCATCCCTGTGGAGCTGCTTCCCGAAATTGTCATGGGGCCAATGGCCACAAAACAGGTGCTTCAGGGGGAGCAAGGCACAGGAAGCTCTGTTGGACACTTTGCAGGTGGGAGGGAGAGGTAGAGCCCTGAGATACCCAGGTTGCAGTGTGGGCTGGGTTGGTGGCAGCAGGGTCTGAGGCGTGACAGGATTCGCTCCAGCAGTTCCCACCCCGTGACCCCAGCCAGGCAGGTGGGTTTGCTGGTAGCTGTGATGTTGGCCCTCTGACACAGCCCTGACCTGAGAAACTGCATCAGAGCAGCTCCCAGTTGAGGGCTGCCAGCTGGCATCCCAGCAGTGAAGGGGGGAAGGAGACACGAGAAAAGTCCCAGCTACTGGAACAGTTTATTATGAGGTTGTACCATTCGGGTTGTGAATGTCACATCACAAAGTGATCTGCTGCCCTCATTTTCTAACACTCACTTGTGCTTTCATCTACCTCGGTGAGGTAATCAAACCACGTTGTGAGAATAAAATCTAGCAAGGTACTGTGTGTATCCACATGTTTAGGGAAAACTATTTCTTTTTTTTTTTTAATTTTTATTTTAAACATGTGACGCTGATTATCTGCAGATACTTGATGTGCTTATGATTTCAATCAGCATTTTGTTCATTCACTGCCTCTTGGTTTATTGATTTATAAGCACTTTAGAATGGTATGATTAGTCCTAGCATTTTATTCTCAGTGGGGGTAAAACGGTATTTCATTATTAAGTGTTAGAAGCTATTTCAAACTGACAGTTTGTTTTGAATCTGGGCAATAGAAGTGACATTTATATTTGGAAGTGGGAGATTGACACAGAAATTGTTCTGAAGCATAATTACAGTAAAGGCAAATGCAGAAGGAGATAGAAATTCCAGCTAGAGTTTCTGGGGGCTGCTCTGCCGTCGGTAACTAACTCCTGCTCTTTTCCCAGCTCAGCGTAATGAGACACAGCGGTGGTCCCTGTAGGCACTCACAGGAGATGCAGGATCAAGATCTTTATGCATTTAAGCAACTCAGCACAGGGCTGTGAGTGAGGATAGGAGGCAAATGCTGTTCCACAGCCTGTTCTGGCTGTACCAGAAAGCTGCAGTGCGGTGACGACATCCTGTGCTGGAAAAATGAGGAGATGGTTAGTGGTAGTGAGCAGACAAAGAACTACTGGGGAGGGTCCAGAGGAGGATGTTGGGACAAGAGCATCTTTTACAAGGACAAGTTGAGGAAGCTGGGGCTGTTTAGCCTGGATGAGACATGTCTGAGTGGGCACCAACTGAAGCAGGAAGTTTCATCTGAACATGCGAGGTGTGATTAAGCACGAGGGTGATTAAGCACGAGAACAAGCTGCCCAGAGAGGCTGTGGAGTCTCCTTCCCTGGAGATATTCACAATCCTGTGTCACCTGTGCTGCCCAGCTGGCCCTGCACCACCTATACCTGTTTCAGGCTCTTTGTGAGTGCCCAGAGATCTGCTTGGGTTTTTCCAGGAGTCAAGCTGACTTTGTGTGCTCTCTAGGGTTTCTAATATAAGCTCTTCCCATATTTTCCCAAGTTAAACATTTACCTCACATTACAAAGGTGCTTTTTCTTGCCACTGTCCATTCTCACATAAGAGAACTCAAGAAGATTTTGAACTTTAAAAGTAGATTATAGTAGGTTTTTTCTCTGATGGACCCTCCTTTACTGAGGTCTAAAGGAGCTTTTCAATTGATGTGAGCAGGAGCAGAGAGGCCAAAGCTGTGTTGGAGTGTTGGGAATTTCCATCTTGGCACTAGGGCTCATGCAATGGGGACACTGCAGGTTTCATGCAGAAGTTATGGACAACCTGTAAGTCATGGTGTAAAGAATACACAGATCCAGAGAGCAGCAATGAGTCAACTCATTACACGAAACTAGGTGCCAAACATGACCTGATTTGTTGCCCTCTCCTCTGGAGCAGATTGAGTAAGAATACAAATTGGCCACTACTGCATTTTTTTGTGTGTTGGGTGATTTTTTATGGTTATTTCTCAGAGGTACGAAGAATCTATTACAATGTAGTTTTTAATATTTTATATGTTGTAAGCAGATTAAATAAATAAAGTGCAGGGGCTCAAAATTATTTTACTTAAATGCATAGGTTTTTTGTTTGTGTGGGATTGAAGCCTTACTCTATGCCAGTGAGCACAGATTTCTGCTTGAACTTACTTGGAACTGCAACACTATTAAATGCTCAGGATGAAATCCTGGAATCCTTGCTGAAGTCAACCAGAGCACTGCCTCTCATTCCAGCAGGACTGAGCTTTCAGATTTCTGCCTGGTCCAGTCTTGCTTTACCCCTCCTGAGCTGCTGTATTCTGGTGGCTGTTGTCATTACAGTGCACAGTTCCAAATTCCTTTCTAATGAATGAAGTCAAATGTGAATCCATTATCCATACAGACTCCCTTCATGACAAAGGAAGACAACAAACCCCACACATTACAAATAAATATCCACCTTTGTCTGAATAACACAGAGAAGGTGACTCAATGACTGTGGAAAAACAAATATATTTGAGACTACTATTATTCAATTCCAGATGAAGAAGAGTTGAAGGAAGCAGAATGCAATTAGATACAATTATGAAAGAAATACAAGAAATTACAGCTGATCGTAGGTATTTTTCAAAATAACATTTGCCTTTCACTGGAGGAAAACTTTTAACTGGAAATAACCACCAGAATTAGGCCATGTCAAGCAAAATGCTGATTTCTTCTTTATGGGAGAGGGAAACAACAAAAAAAAAAACCCCAGCAACCCACCCTAAATTGTTTTCAAGGGACGAAAGATGCAAAGAATGAAAACTGTTCCTTATTTCAATGAGAAAAATCAAAATTTCCATGAATAAGTTCTTGGATGAAATCGTAGAACTCATCTTTGTCCTAATGATGACATCTGCTTGCAATAACACTCCATGCCAGTAAACGATGTTATTTTAACTAATCTATTGGCGTGGTGATGAAAGTGACAGTAAAATGTTGATGTGGAAGCTAATTTCTGTGTTTGGCCTTGAGATCCATCTTCACAGACACAGGGTGAGTGCAGAAACTATTTTTGGCAGCATCATAGCCATCCAGATTTAATTCCAACGCTTCTCTGCTTTCCTGAAACTCAAGGAAGATATCTGGTACGTTTTCTGCATATGGTTCTGAAGTGCCATTGAAATCATTTGCATCAGAAGTGAATTTGGAGACAGAAATGTGACGAGAAAGTGCATGTGAGGAGGAGGGGACCAAAACCTTCGTCGATGAAGTAAAAAAGAATGGCAGCTCTTCAATGTACAATGCACTTACTGAAAGCTGGTGAATAAGATGTCACTCTGAATGTGTTTCTAGGAATTTTTAACTTTGTTTAGTCCTCCTGTGTTGCTGAGACCCATGATTTATATGGAATTATGCATGTGCATGGCATGTGAGGAAGGAGGAGACGGCTCTGCCTGATTCCCAGGGGAGCACCTGCCAAAGGCGTTTGCAGTCCCTGCCATGGGTGCGCTTCCTTCAGCCCTTGGGAAGAGTAACTGACTGAAGTGTTTGGGAGCTATCAGTTAATTAGCTGCTATTTAGGGTGGCCACAGACTCCTCATCATACTTTTTAAGCTCAAAAAGTTTGTTTAGGCTGAAAATAGCCTTGTAGCCTTTGTGTTTGCAGCCATTCCGCATAACCCACCGCCGTCCCATTGTCTTCCGCCGGGAGCCAAGCCTGTGAGTTCCTGGCAGCGAGCTCAAGTTGCAGACTTCCTAAAAAAAGAACTAAAACCCCCATAACAGTGCTGCTGATGGGCCGGGCTGCCCGCGGGTTGCTGTCCTGCGCAGCAGCGGGCCGTGCAGGGGCAGCTGCTGCGTGCTCGGGCACAGCTGGAGCGGGAGCCTCCCGCCGGGAGCGCTGGCCCCGGCTCCCCGTGGCCTCCCCACATGGCAGCCATGTGGGAGGAAGGCGGGCGAGCGGCGGAGCAAACTGGCTTGTGGCTGCTTCGCCTCGGAGACCTCTTTTTCCGAGCGTCCTAAACATGGGCCTTAATCATCAGCACTTCTGAAGCACTCATCGTTCTTGTATCCAGGCAAGGAGCCTTGTTATTACCCTTTGAGAGACACCACATTCCCTCATTTCCTAGGGAAGGGGCCTGCCAGCAGTATCAATACAGGCACAGCTCGGTTTGTTTCAGATTAAAAATGTCCCCAGAGAAGGCCCGAGTTCATCTTCAGCAGGATCTCAACCAGGTCACAGGAATAAACCCCAACCCCTGCTGATGGCTACTTCCAGGGAATGCATAGGTGGTCACCATCACTGAATGCACTGCTTGGAAAACATTCTGGGCCTGAATTGGGAAACCCTCCCTCTCAGGCTCCATGTTGGTGAAATGGTGTCACAAGAGGTCACTGGCTGTCCTTCACTGACTGTTCCGAACCTTCCTGTGTGTGGGGGTGGCTTGTGGTGACTTCAGTCCTTGGGGTGGTGGCTTCCCCTGGGTTGGACAAGCCTGACTGGCTTGGCTCCAGCCTAACGCTGGAAGAAATTCTTGGAACAAAAGGAACCACAAACTACTGTCTGCAAGGCCTTCAGTGCACGGCTGCCCACACCCCGACCTGCTCTGAGCTCCCAGCCATGGAGAGAGCAGGAGGAGCTGAAAGGAAAAGATGCATTTCCAGCAAAAAATTTAAATTTGCCTCCTGTATTTCAGAGAGTTACAAGATGCACAAACTATAACTGCACACACAGTCCTTAAAGGGATCCATAAACACCACATGCCACGGCTGTCTGCACAAGGAAACCGTGGGATGCTGCAGTCCAGCTCGTGTATGAAAAGGCCAGTCATTGAGGGTGAAGAAAGTACTGTATAGATGTGATATCACAAGTTATATAATATCATGGCCAAATCTCCACAGCTGGATATCATCAAATCAAAATTAGAAACTCATTGGAAGCAAAGGACAGTCTTTGCACAGATTGCCTATAAATCTGCAATAACTAGTTCTCCCTGGGCGTAACATCAAAAACATTTTTTAGTGTCTCATTAGTAAGAAAATTTATTGCTCAACTATTGAACTATGTCGATTTTTGAAAACATTGTGTGAATAATTCCAGAAAGCATGTGTTTGATTTGTATTCGTTTTGTGCCGCTGGATAGAAAAAAGTGGCTTTTCCCCCATGATGAAATGACACTAATCATGAAATTATAAGGTGAAGCATGTCTACAGTTTCAGAACAAGGTAAATTTTTATAAATATGCTAATGCCCTCCCTTTCCCATAAGTCAAACTGAGATTAAGGAGTTCATACCCCAACTGAGCTTAAAAAAAAAAAGAAAAAAAAGAGAAGACCCAATTACAGTTCTGTAGAGGGGAAAAGAACTCCTCCCAGCCTTTATTATTTTTTCTTTGTGCTGCCGTGTGTTTCCCAGCTGTGTCTGTTGGCCAGTTTTGTGGCTCAAATAGCCTGGAAAAGAAAAAAAGAAGAAGATTGAGAAATGGGAGAAGTTTAAATCAAGCAGCATTGTCCGTGTAGGATGGATGGAAGGAGTTTACAAGTATCTGTTGGGTGGTGAGGATTTACTGAGGGGGTGGCTGGGTTGACACCCCTGCATGCAGGCAGAGGTGCTGTCTTTTCTCACATTTTAGCAGCAGGGAGGGCAGAACAAATGGCTGCAGGGGGATTCACCAGCAAGGGCCCATGTGTGCAAAATTCCTTAAAACATTTGGGCACCAAGGCAGGTGGTTCTACACCCAGGCAGCTCCCTCAGCTCCAGAGGGACTGCACAGGTGAGTGTGGGTGACAAAATGGCACCAAGACACCCTTACCCTTCACCAGCATTCCCTTGCTGGATTTTCCTCTGCCAACAAATGCTTGTCAGTAGCCTGTAGGATGGAGGAAAGCCTCTGAGCATGAAGATTTGTGATGCTGTGCTGTCCCTGCACATCCCTGAGGTCTGGCTGCAGGGACAGCAGGAGCATAGCAGGGCTGCCATGAGGTTTGGAGCAGCTTTTGGGGCAAGGTCAGATCTGGACTATCCAGAGGCTCAGCTGGCATTCAGGTTTAGCTGGTGAGCAAGGAGGAAAGACAAATCGTGCAATTGAACCCCCTTGTCTTCGGCAGCACATCCAGTTAATTGTTTATATCACACCGTTGGCAGAGTTTCCTCAGTGCCTTTGCTTTGGTCCTGCCCTCTCCCCCCCTTCCATGACACACCCCACAAATGCAAACCAACAACCAGCTCTTATATCAAGGACTTTATACTGCAGGAAAATAAAAGAGAAAAGGAGAAACCGAGTGAGAGGGGCCAAGTGGTCTGGTCAGGGTTACTCACACCTCAGTGGCAGAGTCAGAAATAAACTCAGGCTGGGGAATCACAACCTGATGCCCTCCAGACTATGGAAAAAACAACAAAACTCCCAGCTGCCTTTGCAAAGTGAGGTATTGGGGATTTTTTTTCAGAATTGAAGAAGACAAGAAATAACTGAGTCTGTGTAGCATTTGTAGTATGTAATTCCTTTTCATGAAATGCTTTTGGCATCATCCAGTCAGGAAACTGTGGAAAGCACAACATGATAGGCATTGCTATGAAAAAGCCCCATTCTAATCTGTGAGCAGCTCCTTCCTAGCCCTGCCCTGCTAACACCTGTACCAGGATCATGGGTGACAATAAGGAATGAGTGTGGGGACAAGCTGAGGTCTTCCCAGGAAGGTGTTGGAGACTGGCAGTGCAACTGCTCTGGTTCCTGTGCTGGCACTTGGCATCCTGCCTGGCAGAGGGGCTGGGGTGCAGGTGGGCTTCTCCCCACTTTCAGGCATTACCACCCTAAGCATGAGCAACCCCTGTAGCACAGGCATTTCTCAGCCAGGGCTCCCCACCCTGAGCTGCGTGGTGAATGAGAGGTGCCCTCCATGCAGGGAAGGGGGTCACTCCTGGAGGAGCTGAGCCTCTGGCCTCAGCAAACCCCACCAGAGCACCTCTCTGCTTTGCCTACAAAGGCCTCCAAGCTGGGCTCCAGAGGACATCAGCAGTGCTCTCCTGCTTTCTTCCAGCTGTGCTGGGAAATCTCTTTTCTGAGCACTCATGGGAAATAAGAAAATACAGACACAGCCCCGGCCTTCTCTGGAATGAGAGCGAGCCCCTCTGTGACCCCACTCCCCACGCCAGGCTCCTCCAGCCCGGTTTTATGGGTGAGAAGGATCAAAGGGCTCCAACTGCTCCCATATGGCGAATGGCCCTGCATCTTGTGTGTAATGACACACGAGCATCCCCACAGCCCTGTTTGGTCTCTGTTAAGGATCCCTGGGTGGCAGCCAGCCCCGATTTCCCAAGGCAGGAACGTTCCAGACGTCATGGCTGTGGCGTCACGCTGTCGCACGCACAGCCCGGGGACCAGGGCACACCTGCCCGAGGCATGGCATCCTCTCACTGCCCATGCCCTGCCTCACAGCCCTGGCACAGGGCAATGCCAGGGGCAGGGGAGCCCGTCCTCCATGCACCAGCTGGGAAAGGTGATTGCAGCCACAGGGTGGCATCGGATGGAAGCGTTAGCGGTAAGCTGATGCTGCCTGGGTGTATTTGAAACTGGCCTTTCTTGAAATTAAATTTGCTTCATGAATATAACTTCCCAAAGGGGATGTTTGCTTTTCATTAAGACTGGGCAGAAACGGGAAGAAAATCAGAGCTTCAGTCACTTCTTTTAGGCTGCTATGATCCTTTTTTTAAAAGCAGTGGATGCATGTGTGCATGCGGCAGCCCTCAGGACAGGGCTCTCACCCCTCAAGGATGCTGGAATGGCACTGGTTGCAACAAAAACATCATCTGCAGTTGGAGACTGGGTATAGGAGGGCCAGGCCATAGGAAACAGGTTTGCTCTGATTTTAAAGGCTGACCTCTCTGGAATGCAATCCTGCCTTGCTAGCTGGGTAAAAGGAGGAAGTTCAGTTTTCTTGTGGCACCAAGATGGAGAGAAAGTGAGGGAGAAATGAGTGAAAGAGATATGAATGAGATCTGACACTGAGACATAAGAATTTTTGTCTTGTGTTCAATCAGCATAAACAATTTGGAAGATCCAGAGGGAGTAACCCCTGGTTCCATAAATGATGTTTGACTTAGGAAAGGGGAATGAAAATCCCAATTCCCATTTTCAGCCTCATGGTGAAGCTTGGTGATGGCCCCTAGAGGTGGGTGGTAGTGTTGGGTCTGAATTCAGCCTGGTCACCCAGCACCTCCAGATTGCTCCTTGCCCTTTCCTGGGCCAGCACATACCAGACATAGGAAGAAAGTTTATTTTAGCAGAGCCATCTTTCCTGGGTAGGTCTGTCCTGGAGCAGAAGGATACTCTCTGCTGTCATTGCAAACCATAAGTGCCAAGGTGCCATCCTTGGTCATCCTTCTGGGCTGGAAATGGAGAAGTTCCATCACCACAGTGAGTGCTCGGGTCAGCCTGACTCCGTTTCAGGCAGGGATGTGTTTCATGTCAGATGCACCACTGCAAAACTGGCACTGGACACTCCTGGGGTGAACTGGTTTCTGAGATGCAGCTCAGAGGTTCACACAAAGATCCATGTGAATCCCTGGGCTGATATGGCAGCCTGCTTTTCACAAACACAACCGTCATGGAGCTTGGGTGGTGCTTGAATTCTGTTCTTCACTGAAGAAACTCCTCCTTCCTACCCCTTCCAGCTATCCTTACCTTGGGTCACCTTCTGCAGGAGCTTGTTGCAGATCTCATTAGGGATTTCTCATCAGTGAAATGTTTTCAGACAAAAAATACACTGGAAAGGCAAGTCTGTGTTTTGAGGTGATCTGCCCAGCTAAGAAGAAAAAGCAACAAGGCTTTTTTCATCAGGAGGATTCCCCTGGTTCTCAAAGGGGGGACCCTAGGCCATGACTACCTGAAGGACTGAGTTGCTCCCACATTTCTGTGAAGGGTTTTCTGAGGGTCACCCTGATTCTCTACAGAGCCAGAGGTAAAGAACATTTTCCTTCTTTGCTCCTGATTTTCCCCTGTTGTGTGTCTGCTGGCTGCTCTGGTTGGAGTGACAATGCTGAATGCAACATTGATACCTGGTTTGAGTCCAAACAGTGTTTTACTCAAGTAATTAGTTGGGGAAGTAAAAGCCTACACTGCTGTGCTTTTTCGGGGACTGGTGTGTTAGGTTACCTGCTGAGTTAGAGAAGTTACCTGTTTGGGGTTTTTTTTTCCCCACTCCTACACTTGTGATAGCCCAAGAAAAAAAAATGCCTTTGTAGAGGAGCCCTTTAAAAACAGCCACAGGCGCACCCACCTTTCTCTGCTCAGTAGCCCAAGGGAAGACTTAATTAAAAGTTCCATCAAAATATCCTCCTTCCACTCTCCTGT
Source organism: Rhipidura dahli (assembly GCA_013399225.1). Lineage (NCBI taxonomy): Eukaryota > Metazoa > Chordata > Aves > Passeriformes > Rhipiduridae > Rhipidura > Rhipidura dahli. The sequence continues at coordinate 469,191 of VXAC01002366.1, read as the reverse complement.
GTTTGAAAGGCTCTGGTGCTGTGCCAAAGTGGGAGCAGGCATACATTAAAGTGACAGGTACAAAAGAGGTTGTTATGTTCCTTGTGCTCCCTCCTTCTCTGATCCCTCCAAGCTAAAGCCTCACAACCTAAACATCACTGAAAATAAAGAATAACAGTCTCTCTTCTACCCTGCCCACATAACAAACAGATCATGGCTGAGTGTTTGACTTTTGCATGCAGCCTCCTTGGGCACAGGTTCCTGCTCCCCTTGGGAAAGTTTTCCTGGAAAGAGCAGCTTGGTCACACAGTGTCTCTTCTGGCAGCATGTCCCATGGAAGACTGGCACGTTGCCTGTGCCAGGATGAGCATGCCAGGGCACCTTAATATTTACCAGCTTCTTGTTAAGAGCTGAGACAAAGCCATCTCTTTACTGGGATACTTTGAATTTTCCAAAGGTATCCATACGCATCAGCCTTTCTGAACAGCACATCCCAGGTGCTACTGACTGCCAGCAACACGAGCCAATGTTGGGTTAAGAGGCAATGATTTCAGAGAAAAAGATGGGATCATCACTTCTCCAGCCTATGATGGAAAAGTAATGACAGCCATCTCTAGGTGGAAGAGATAAACACCCTTCCCTGAAGACTGGAGAGAGAGAAGGAGCATGGACTGGAGCACTTTAAGTTAATCTAACAGCTTGGCATGGAGTAACTTCCCATTTTCACAGTAAATGGGAGCCTTATTCTGTCAGTGTGCTGAGGATTTTATTTCTAGAGATTTGTAGCCACAGGTTCTGGAGTGCTCTGTAATTACATGAGTTTACACTTGCAGGGACAAAGGCTGAGTAAATATTTTATTAGGCAATTTTTTTTCTTATTGAAACTAAATACACATGTGATAATTTGCCTGGTGAATGGGACAAGGATAGTGAAATAAATAAGATAGGTTACACAGAGCCTTTTTTTGTGGGCTGCATGTGAAATCAGCACCCACACAGGCCCAGGAGTGACACCCACAGCCAGCACAGGAGCCTGGGCAGAGCCATGAGGATGGGGCCACTGCTAAGGGGTGAAATGTGACATCCCACAGGATGAAAAGGACACTGGAAGCCTCCTTGTACAGGCACATTGTCCTGGAACAGATGGATTTTTTTTGGCTTGGTGGGTACCTGGAACCACACCAACATGGGCTGAAAACACCAGGTGTCCTTCTGAAGGCCCCCGAGGGGTGCTGGCACTGCAGCATCACACTCTGCTGTTGATTATGACAGAAATAATAAACAAATAAGAGAAACATCAGCTTTTACATTGGACCTCTTGCTGCAAACATTTCAATGTTTCTCTGCCGTGGAATCATCCAGCCAGTGGAGCTGATGTGAGCTGGACTCACATGGGAAGTGCTGTACAATCACCTGGGGCTCTGATCCATGAGTGCAGCAGATTTATTTCACTGCAGTGGAGAAATTGTTGCAAAAATCAAGGCTCATATCCAACAAGCCACCAGCAAGGATGCTCTGAAGTTTACAGCTCTTCTCACAAAAGAAAGGGAGATTTTACAAGCAGAACACTTAATTTTGGGGAAGTTGTTGAAAAGAGATGGTTGTCGTTGTCTGGTAGGTAAGTGGCCCTGGAAGACAGGAATGGATGGAGCCAGCTGGGCTCACTGCTCTCATCCTGGGCTGCCCCATGCTGCAATCCAGTGATGTTGGATCTTTTTTGCTGCCATTTTTTGAACTCTGAGAGCAGGCTCCAGCCTGTGGCTCCACTGGCAATGAAACCATCTTGCACTGATACCACAAAGCCATGGAGATGCTGGCGCTGGCTCCTTGGGGTGCTCCAGGGTCTGCTTTACTCCTCAGCCCGTTTGTCAGCAGCTGTGGGGCAGAAATTTGTGCCATTCATTGCTGGGATTCTCAGGAGGCAGCCAGCTGCTGTTTGCATTTACTATGTATTTACACTTTGCATGGACGGAATTTGGCCTGCATGTGAAGGAGCCCCTCAATTTTAAGACCACTTACAATGAAGGGTGAACTTCCAATAGCTTCCTGATGTGCAGACAAGAAATGGTTGGATATGGCAGTTGTGTGTGAAATCCATATTTGAAATAAAGCTCTTAGTGAAGAAGCATCAGTATAGTATTTTTTAGCAGCAAGACATTGATTAAGCATCTTCACAGGCCCACATAGAATTGACAAAAAGCAAAGATTCCTACAGCATTTTTGAGTTCCGTATTATTATTCTATCCACAAACAACTGCAGCCCAAGTTACAAGTCCCACGGCGCGAAATTTTCTAAGAATAGTCAAGGAACCTTAGAATTAATTTATAAAATTTGGTAATCATTCGCAACTTCATTAAATACTCAGATGCCTAATAATACATTATTCTTATCTTGATTTTAAATTTTAATTGCATGAAGTTTGGTCCCTCAATAATTAACACATTGTATATCCCACCTAATTCATGAACTAATTGTAATTTCCTAGTTCTTAATGTTACTCACTAATTCTGCCAATGATAAAGAATTTCATGTCAAAAATCCAGAGTAAGTGACATTCTACATGCACAATAATGACAAAACAAGTTAATTTACTGCAAAGTTGCTGAAAGACAGAGCTTTTTTAATTGCATATTTGTTACCTTCATTAAAAGGTAAGTGGCTCTTCAGTTATGTATTTGCCCATTTCTTACACATTAAAAAAAGTGTTAATGAACCTGATTAAAATTAATTGAAAAGGTCCAAGATCTGCAAAGAGATCCTAACACCAACAGACTTCTAATTACTGCTGAAAGATGGGCTTAAATGGGGTTTAGTGGAAGACAGAAAATCATTTTCTGGCCCTGTCGTAAGGGACGACACAGGGAATGCAGAAGCGGCGCAGAACCGAAACGCCTGGTTTTGTGCCAGAGAAAATGCAGAGTGTCTGGACACTATTTCCTCTCCCTCCTCTGCTGATGGCTGCTCCTCCTGCCCTCCACACCCTGGCTGGGCAGGCTGTGGGACAGCTGCACAGGGAGCAGGGCAGCAGTGGAACTCCAGCTCCCCAGCCCCAGCGTTCCCTCGGTGCTGGGAGGTGCCAGGGAGAGCCCGAACTGAGGCAGATTAAGGGAATGGAATGCCCATGGAACGTGGCTCCAGGAGTCAGAGGGGGAGCCTGGAAATGGGGTGCTGCAGAGAGAGGGGAGGAAAGATGCAGGAGAGGGATGGGTGCTCAGCTGGGGGGAAGGCTGGGGAATGGTACTGATGGGGAGTCCTGAACCCTGCAGAAGTGTTCAGGACTGGGCTGTGCTGGAAACCTTGTTTTATCCCACCCCAAGCTTTCCTGGGAGCTGTGGTAGTGCTCTCACTCACCCAGGAGGCTGGGGGATAACACTCCCTGCCCTGTAGTCCTTGTTTACTCTGCCAGGGTGCAAACTGTGGTTGATTCATGGAGTCAAGGCCCTGTCCAGGCACCTTTCTGGCTTACTGGAAACATTTTGTGCTGCTCTTTGTCTGTTTTCAGCAGTCACAAACCCCACAGAGCCAGAAAGAGGAGCTCATTCCTTGTTATTGGCAGAAGTATTTCTGTCTAAGGTGGGGAGATGGTGTATTTATGTGTTTATAGCAGAAATAGAGAGTTGCCTCAGCCAACAGTCAGTGTCAAACTTAACAGACCACTTTATTACTTTAACTACACCCTTTACAGCTGCCCCTTTTCTTCCGTGCTTCCCCACTATCCATCGCTATTATTCCAGGATATTCTAATCTTATAAGAACTATTTTCTTTCTCTCTGTTAATAGCACACTCCACTTATCTTGCTACCACTATATAAATGTAAAAGAAGACAGAAACATATGAGCTATTTTAATTTTTTTTGTTTTGATTGAATTTAAATTGCTGAATGAAAAAATAGCTTCTTCTAGTAATTCTGCTGTAACTAACTCAGTTTGATATTGGTTCTATTAGCCTTCTAATAGCATGAAAGCTAAAAAATGAAATCGTTCCACTTGCACATTCATAATTACGTGCAATTAAAATCTTTACATACCCAAAAGTCTTATATGAAGCCCTGAACCCTTCAACTGTCACTCTTCATTATCTCCAAGCCTAACAATTTTACAGTGACACATTGTACACAATGAGATGTGCTAAAGAGGAAATATATTATTTTACTGATGTATGTGTTCTTTTAATTTCTCTGAATTAGCTTTTTGATATGGATGCTAATTGTTTTCTTTGAAAGGAGTCGCCACAGATATGTGATTTCTCTATGCCTGTTGCGCTTCAAAAAAAAATACAGTTAATTGCAGGAAACAGGAATTTCTCTCTTTTTTATATATTAAAAAAAATAATCAGCTGCATATCAAAGGAGTGAATCTTAATCCAACTTTCTGATTGTACATTAAAAAGAAACCTTCAGTGTTTGTGACCAGCACAGAGTATTTGGCGACTTTTGATGTTTCCCCTTTTCATTTATTCATGAGGCCAGATGAATAATTAAAACAGGACGTTTGGCAAAACCGGCACACACACACAAAAAAATATTTCCATATGAACTTCCAGCTCCAGCCCACGACAGTCTAGGAGACACGTTAGTGCAGGATTATCCATATGGCAAGTGTGCATGGAGCTCTGAAACCACAGCCCTGGCCTGGAGCTGGGATGTGGCCATCAGTGGCTGGCAGCTGTTACTGCCCTGCAAACGCAAACACTGCGTGTGGGGGAGACAGGAGTGGCACAAGGGTGGAATTTAGGCCCAATCCTGGGTGTGGTGAAGCCACTGATAATGTGTGCTCACAGGGAGAGTGGCAGATCCACTCTGGATCTCCAGGGGAAGGGGCTTGTGTGGCCACACTCACGCAGTTGTGCAGGAGAAACCTGGGCTGCAGCACAGAAACACCCCTGATGGGAGAACAGGTTCCTCCACATGCTCCAGAGACAAGGTCATTGGGATGGAGAGGGAGTGCTTGGTCTGTAGTTTCCTACAGGCTGCTCACTAGCTCAATTTAACATTTAGTTTTAGCTGCAGTGTTGTAGGAAATTACATTTTTTTTGCCCAGAATCACATAAAAGACTAATTTGACTTAGCTCTTACTCATAATGAGGAAGCAGTGTAGAGAAGTGACAATATACCGTGCATAGCAAAATGTCTTGGTCAGTCTGAGCTGGGCTGCCCCTGTCTCACAAATCTTCAAAGGAACTTGTGTGTTTTACCCATCACATCCTGCCCTATTTCACATCTCCAAGAACCCTGCAGCTGAAAGACACTTTCTATCCTTATCTAGCTCAGAAATTGCCCACTGCTTCTAACAAAGGTCTACATTGCTGTTTGCAACATTACTAACTTTATTCTTCAAAATTTTTATCATAGCTCAGACTGACCTCCTGAGCAGTGAGCTTTTGCTGCAGGGCTGGAATCACAAGTGAAAAGGGCTCAGTGTAATATTCTATCCTGTTTTTAGCTGTCTTGTCAACATTTCCCACAAATTCTTCTCATCTCTGCAAATTTCGTATATCTAATTTTTTTAGAATTTTGTATCTGCAGTCAGGATTTAGCTTCTTACACAGACAAAAAGATAAAACTTCCAGAACATGGCTGGTTTGTGCTTGTCTGTGCACACTTTCAGGATACCTCTGGAAAACAATCTCTACTTTCACTCTGTCTCCTCTTGGAGTTTCACCTTTTCATCTGCATTTCCTGAAGTGGAGTCTGTGGTTTCTGAATTGTTTTACTATGACTTTGCCTTGTTTTCCCTCCAGAGCTGTGGTCTTTGCTTACATTCTCTGAATGGCAAAGCCCATTTGTTTCTTCTTATATTTCTGTCAGCTTAAACTTCCATCAGCCCTCTTCTCTGCTTGGGGTCTCTGATCCCCACTCAGACCTTATCTCAAATTAGGGATTCCACAAGCTTCTGTAAAATGAGGATCAACTTAAACTCTCAGATTAAGTAAGATGAATAATTAAAATAAAGATTCTGTCTCTATTTTCCTGTTCCTCACCCAATGTGAGGATCATCTCCTATTTCTGTTCTGAAAGCATAATTTTAAAAGCTATCACTTTTTTCACTGACATTTTTGGTAGCTCCACCTGCACAGATTTCTTTCTTGAACTTTTTCCTGAGGCCCATGGACCTTAGGATGGGGGAAGCTGAGTACAGAGATTTGTTCCATATTCTGTCTATGGTCTCAGGGCACATTTAACAGTGCGGTAGAAGGACAGAGTTTCCCAGAGAAAACCTTCTTAGAAATTAATAAGATGTTATTAAAATTTACAGAATTAATCAAAGTTGTTTTGTTTTTCCCAGACTCCCTTTGCTTATTCTCCCAGAAATCGATAGTCAATAGCTATGAGCAGATGAATCCTCACCAAGTGTGAATTCCCCACCCATGAGCTTTGTCTTACCAACATGTCCTGACTGCCCATTCTGGGCATGGAGGAGGCAGACCCACCATCCAGAAGAGAAATATTTAAAGGAGTGGCTGCAAAAGGAGTGATCTTGTGGTGTTTTCTTTTCCACAGGGACTTCCTGAGGGCTTCTGTGTGGAAGACTCGCTCGCTTCGCTCATATTGTTATCTAATATAAATAAGTTGATTAAGTGGCTTGTTTAAATTGTATTTATCACATTCCATCCTTGCTGAAAATCCCTCTTCAAAAATCTGAGTGGCTGGAGCATTTGCAGAGAAGTGTTATAGTCACAAGAGTGATAATGAGTTAGGTGCAGCTGGGAATCAGGTGTATGAGAGTCACTGAACACGTGGCAAAGGCTGTTTTTCCCTTTCTCCCCCTCCTTTCCTTCTAATGATTAACAATAAATTAGGTATTTGTATACCACCAACAGAAGCTTGTTTGCTACATCTTACAGACTTCTTTCAGGTTGGAGGTTCTTATTAATTTATTTTTCTGCTTGTTTAAATCACTGAGGAGTATTTGCTACCAGCCCTTCATGCCGTTCCTTTTCTGGGAAGCTGATTGTGTCTGTGACTCTGTGCCTCCACACAGGAGTCTCAGGCTTTCCTCAGACATCACCTACATCTTTCCCTAGATTTTGAGCTACACCTATATATTTTTCTTTCTACACTGTGACTGTGGTAGTGGCCTTAAGCAAGTGGAAAGCAGCACAGCCTCCTTTTGTGGAGTTTCCCAGGACAAACTGGGCAGGGCATAGCTTCAGTGCCTTTTCCTGGCTCTCCTGGTCCCAGATGGGTGGAGGCAGAAGGCATCAACAGCATTGATCACTCAGGCTCCTCTGGGCTGAAGGGACATCCTCTATGCAGTTCTCCAGCTTGGAAGATAAATGAGAGCAGGCTCTGGAAGTCTTTTGAAATGCTCTTGCCCAAAGAGGGGATGAAATTGTTTTCGGCGGTGCCAGAATCCATGAAATAATGTAAACAAGAATCATGATTCCTCTTGCAGATCCATTGATCCACATGTGTGGGGAGAAAGATTAAGGATGAGTTTCTTGTAAACCCGTCACTGATGAGTTTTAACCACCTGGTGCAGGAATAGCTGTTCCATGAGTCATGTACAACACACACGAAGCCTCTCAGCAGCTACAGCCAGTGGGTTACACAAGCCCCATTCAGCACCACCCCTTTTCATGTGGGCTCTTCCCTGCTTTTTGACATACTCACTTTGAAAAGATTGACAGAAAGATGAAAATACAAGAAAGAAAAATAGCAACATAAAAATCTGCTTTATGCTTCTTATTTCTTGTTCCTGTTAGTCACTCTGATCATATCCTCAGCTAAGTGGAGTCTAACTCCAACAGTGGAGCCTTAACTCCAATAACTGAACAATAGATCAGCTTGGATGGCAGCTCTGCTGCTGCATTACCAACCCAACAAACAGCATTTTTCCTTCTAGCAAGGTGCTGTATCAGACTGGTAACAAGATGTCATACAGATGTTAAAAGACTACCCACTAGAAATACCCCAGAAAAAAGCAATATATTTAGACAGTGTTTTCACTTGAGCAACAAAGAAACGCTGCTGCAGGCGTAAGAAACCAGCTCAAGAGTTCCTAGGAATGTGCTGTTGGGTGGTTTCCTTGGCCTAAAATCTGTGGAGCACATTTGCTCACACGGCTGCGTCGCTGCCACACCGTGGGCTGAAGCACGTAAGGCCTGGGGGACGGTCAGGTTCCCCTGCAACAGAGAACAGAACCATCACAGAGACCTGGTGCTGCCACCCAGTTACTGACAACTAACAGCAGGAACTAAAGTCCTGCCAAGCTGCAGCTCTGGGCCCTCACCTCCCACAGGAGGAGCAAACAGAGGTAAACCTATCCCCTGGTTATGGGGCACCTCCAGTTCTGTCCAGAAGCTTCGAATCTGTGCATTCCAAAATGTTTTCCCGAGTGTTTTACTCTGACCATCCCTCTAACATGGGAGGTGGACTTGGAAAAAGCACCTGAATGGCCCCGAGAGACACTGAAATGGAGTCTCTCAGGAGTATCAGATGGAAGGGTCACAAGGAGGGACAGTTATGGTGACTTGGCAACAGGGAGGAAACTTCAAGCTTGTCTCACCAGCTCTGCTTGGAATAATAGGGCTCTTAAAAATAACCTCTCACTCCAGTGCTGCAGGGCCTAGTGCTGTTGTGGATGGCCAGGATATTCCCTCCCAGAACAACCAAGAAGAAAAATCAGAGTTCTGCCTTTGGTCACTGAACTGAGACATTTCTGTTAGACCCAAAGGAAAATATGCTTTTCAATACCTGGCTTTAAAGCAATGAGTTTTATTTTTCCATTTTGAAATAAAAAGTTTTTTAACACAAAACTTAAATTATTTTTTTTTTTGCAATTTAACAAAAAAGTCCTTTTTTTGTTCTTCTGAAATTTCACTGAATCTAATGCGAAGTCACCATTTTTCAGTGGTTTTTTTGGATTCCCAGTTTACTTTTCATTGAAAAAATACTGAAGGGCCCTGATAAAATTTGGAATGGGCAGTTCCTGTTGTTTTCCTGTAAGAAAATAGTGAGTAAGTCAGGTGAAAACCCCTGGCAGGAGGAGTCGATGGTTCTTGCCCTGGGAAGGTACTGAGTCTGTTCTGAGAAATTTCCAAACAGAGGTGAAGCAGGCAAGGAAATGAATCAAGAGTCTGCAAACAGCAGATGCCATGCAGGAGACAGTGTGAGTCAGCAGGCAGGTGAGGCAGGACCTCAGACACATTCTAAGATCAATTTTATTCTTTCCCTGTTATTAAAAGTCAGAGGAGAGCTCTGTGTAGGTACAGGAAGGCTCCAGACCTTTAGATTTTGAAATGAAGTGTTTGGAGATGGCTGAAGATCCAAATTATGCCAAAATTATGTTATTAAAGTGTAATCATCGTGTTAGCTGCTTAGAACATTTTCTTCATTATCACTTCATTCATACTTATGATGATGAACAGATGGTACCAGTGTCACAACGCAGCATAAATCACTCCCAAATGTTGTTTGAAAACACAGTTGGAAGGTGCTAGGGACATCCTCCTGCTGATGAGCCTGGCTCACTCTGCTTGCTCTGAGAGGAATTACAGAAACCTGCTTTGCCACTTATCCTGCTGGCTGCTGGCACCGAAACACCGCCAGTCCTGCGCCAGCACAGGTTGTAGTCATACTGAGAACACAGTACATTCATATTTTCAGTAAAAACTGGTGAATTTAAGTCCTGGGTAGCCAAGGAGATGGTGAAATTGGAAGTTTCCTGTTTCACTTTTAGCAGCAGTGCAGCTGGGCCTGAGAGGGGAGCAGTGGGAGTGTGACCCAGGCGCTCCCGGCACCCACAGCCCAGCTCACGGGTCAGAGGGCAAACACAAAGTTAAGGTTTAGTCCAGAGGTCAGCACCCTTTCAAAAAAGATCATTGATTCCTGAGACATCCCACAGTGTCCCTCTGTCCAGCCAGCCACGGAGCTCCATTGGTTGGTGACTTTTCCCTGGGATTTCTCTGTTCCCTGGTCTGGGCAGGTGCACTGCAGCAGCCATCGGGAGAGCTCAGAGCAAACACCCCGACACTTCCCTCAAAATCAGGAAACACGCTCCACACCCCAATCCCCAAACCCAGGAGACACAGATGGAATTCAAACTAAGCAAACAAAGGTGCACAGACACAAAACCCCCATGGAAGCTGAACAAGAGCTGCCATAAAGCTACTGAACCCTTAAAAAAAAAACAAAAACCCAACCAAACAAAAAACAAAGGACAAAAAATGACTGTTAATGCTTTTCAAACTTATACAATATAGAATTTTTCCAACTCCTTCTTCACCCTAATCCTCTCTCCCACCCTCGAGCTGCACCGAACATGGAGCAGAGCCCTTGTTTTTTAGGTGTAATCAACATTATTCAAGCCAAAAGAACAATTTGATCTCTACCTGGAGCACAAGGGGGGTGAGTTTTGTCACTGCATGAGGTAAAACCCCCCTATTTAGGTTGGTAAAAGTATTTACATCTCTATTTCCCCTGGATTTCCCTTTGCAAATATGGTTTTAGCTCTCAGAATAATTTCCTCCCATAAATCTTTTACCAGCCACTAGAGGGGAATGTACAACAAAGTGAGAAGGGAGACAGTGACATGGCATTAAAGTTGCAGCCAGTTTGCTCTCTCAGATGAAGCATTTAGTGTCATCCTGGATCTTTACAGTTTTTAGGAGCTAATTTCACATTTATCAGGTGCCTTGTTATTTTAATCTTTTCTGTCACATTGATTTCTCTCATCTTCTGCCAGTTTAGGCTAGTTTATGTTAAAGTCATGGACTCTTCAGGTGAGAAAAAGATCCTTACAGACATTTAATTTGATGCCTAATACCCTCATAAGCCTATAAATCATGCATTTGAGAATGTGATCTCCACTGAAACAGTGTCCTATTCAAAATTGTTTACAGAGTATAGCAAGGATGGCATTTCTATCCCAGGAGAAATGTTGGTATTTCAGCCTTTCTCTGCATTTAAAACGGGAGTAGAAGCAAGATTCAGATTTTTTTTTTTTTGTGTGTGTGGGATGGAAATTCCACATTAATTCTAGTTTGGAAATGACAAACAGATTCATTTGGGTGTTCCCCTAACAGAATGAAACTTTCAGCACTTTTGAAACTGATGTTTTTTTTTACTCCAGTCTCTGATAAAACAACCCAAAATGTCCCGCGTCAGGAATGAGTTTCTCGGATGCGTATGGGAGCCAGGCACTGGGGCTGGGATGCAGCCCAGACTTCCTGCATCCTTCCCCCTTCCCTGCAGCCCAGACTTCCTGCAAGAATGAGGAAGGGACTGCAGCAAGGGCTGGACTCTCTTGGGAATGGCTGAGGGAGCTGGGGCTGCTGGCCCTGGAGAGGAGACAACTGAACAGGGACCTCGTCAGCACATACAAACATCTTACATGTATTTGTGGGTGTCTTACCCAGGTGGGTGCCCAGGGGATGGGGCCAGAGCCTCTCCAGTGGGATAGAACGAGGGGCAACAGGCACAAACTGAGGCACAGGGAGTTCCATCTGAACGTGAGGAGAAACTCCTGTGCCGTGAGGGGGACTGGGCGCTGGAACAGCTGCTCAGAGAGGCCGGGGAGTCTCCTCCTGGACACAATCCCACCTGGACATGGTCCTATGCACCCTGCTGTAGGTGAGCCTGTGCTGGCAGTGGAGCTGGGCCAGATGTTCTCCAGAGGTTCCTTCCAACTCCAACCAGTCTCTGAATCTGTGATTTAAAATATGTACCAAGTCGAATTAAGCAGTTAATTCCATTTTCCTGTGGAAATTGCAAATATTCAGTGAAACAAAAACACTCCAATAGAAAATTCTGATCTGGCAGTAACTGCATTTTTATTGGGGGGAGGGGGAAATACTCTTTAAAAAAAATTATTTATCATCCTGATAAGAGATTCCCAATCATCTCTGGTTATTTGCATCAGAGATTTACATTTCAAATATGTCTTGTTCATGAGCCAAATTTTTGGCAGATAGGAATTAGCAGATTCAAGTCAACAGAAATAGAGAGACTGACCAAAAAAAA